>JACBKR010000446.1:0-54212 GCA_014218235.1 Colocasia esculenta
CATTATCACATATGTATAAACACATCTAAAATTATTGTAAAAGTAATAGTTACACATTAAATGTTATTTTCTAATGACCCATCAAGAAATTTTGGCCAAGAAAAATCATTTGAACCAAGTTTAAGAATTATTGTGACTTATTATTATAATTAAGGAATAAGTCGTAAAACACATTAAAACACATACATAAATGATTCTAATATTAAAATAAATTTATGGATAGACTCGAAACAATGTGTGTTGATAATCCATCATAGGATTTGGATCAATGGACAACTTATGACCCATGAATAAATTCAAGTAAGAAAATATCATGAAAATTCGTAGGTTTAATTAGGCTTGAATTGGAAAGACCAATTAGGGCTAAAAACTAGTTTAATGGACTCCTAAAACTACCAAATTTGTGCACATCTACAATATGAGGTTTCCTAACAAATTTCATCCCTAACCCAAGGCTTCTTTAACAACTCGTGCTCTGTAAGACCTGTGCAGAAGACTTTCCCTAGGAGCGATCAAAGGTAGGTGTTATTGGGCCAAACATGAACAATCCATATACCATATCAAAGCTCTTCGTCTCTATAGTTCTTATGCACTTGTTTTGCCCAAGTTTTATCAAGCATGCTTTGTGTATTAAGTGTTTTCCAGAGTCGCAAGATGTGGGTGTGTTTTCATGTTTATACTCTATTTCACGTATATCGAGAAAAATTGAGGCAATACAAAATTATAGTTTCGTCCTACTCATCGTCCTGTACAATTTTCATGTTCAGAGTTTTGTCCAAGGAGCCCTAGATCTTGAGTTATAAGTCAAACAAGTATGATTGCATCATTTTCATAGTCTTGGATTGAATGCTAAACCATGACCGATCCAGACGTCGCAATTTAGAGAAGGTAACGCGACCGGTTGACCCATCACATTTACCTTAATGGCAATTGCACAGACTGTCATGTTTCTGACCAGGTCCAACGCATCAAATTGTGCGTTGCATAGATTTCTATGTATGATACGCGACCTTCTATGGCATCGCGATTCTCTTTTTTTACCGCCCTTGATACCCAAGTATTTTTTTATTCTGATTTATTTGAAACCCTTAAGAACACGTCTATTTGATTGGTCGTGACTATACATCGATTACCTTAAACGCGACCAGTAGTCTTGTTGCCTTTCTGTTCCACAATCGTGTCCGCATCGATTCCCTTGAAACGCGTCAGACTGACCCGTCGCAATTTTAACTTGGCAGGAACCCATGTCGCAATTTAGGAGATCGACTGGTTACCTATTTTAACTGCTAACAACCTTGAAATAGTGATAACTGAACCCGTCACGATTACTAATGTTTACCTGACACATGTTCAGTCTATATAGTGGCCTAAAAACTATTAATCCATGTAAAAGTCATAAAACCTTGTAGACATGAGATTTGGCCATCCCCGCATGGTTCATGGCCCATTAAGACCTGTTTAACTCTTTATTTACTCACCTCGGATCCCATGTTAACGTCAACATCGATGGTCATTTACCCCAAGTGACGGCACACCTCTTGACGTCTACTCAGGTTGACGTCCACATAGGTTGACGTCTGCATGAGGTTGGCGGCGACATCGATTGATGTCAACCTGGGTTTACTTGTTCTACGCAACTGCCCCAGAATCTCACCCACTTGCGCCCCTACCTCGGCCATGTAACGCATGGGGCCGATCCCAATGGGCAAATGGGCCACCTTGGCAGCCCCTTAACCAGTAAAAGTCCTATGTGGCCCCTCCTATTTTCGAAGCCTTTCTACTTGGATTGCCACATGTTCAAGTGTGTTTCCGCACACTTGAGCATTCTGTGCTCCCTAGCTCCGCCCCCACTGCCTATATATGAAGCTCCTCGGCCTTCTAAAGAGGGGGGAGATGCTGGACGAGCTGAAGCCTTGATGCCTTGAGAGAAGAGAGAGAAAGAGCCACCTTGAGCTTGAGAGCTTCCATCTTTTCTTCCTCTCTGCCTCTCATCACTTGGAGCAACAGGAGGCTTCACCATGAGCTGGAGGAGTCCACCAAGCAGCTACAAACGAGGATCATCTCCTCTTCTTCTCTCTTTCCCCCCTTCTTCTTTTAGTCTTGCATGCTAGTCACTCTTCACACACACACACAAGCACGTAGTGCACACTGCTACACACCTAAAAGGGGTTTTTCAAACAAAAACGGAGGGAAGAACGGTGGTCATAGCATTTGGCCACCCCTCTTCTCAAGCCCACAACGGTACAGGGCTTGCCTTTACTTCTGAACACTTATAGAGTTCTCTTTGTCGCAAGAAAACCTTCAGCAACACCGCAGAGCTTCTTCCTTTTGGCCGGCCGAAGGAGAGAAAGTCGGCATCCTACTATCATCTGCTCACGAGGCCACACGTTGGCGCGATTTGAAAACCTTCTGGGCACATGTAAGGCCCTGGCAATCACATCCCGTTCATTTGCATGCTGGTTTCCTTGTCTTTTCTTCCCTTTCTCCTTCTATCAACTTGGTCAAATGGGAGTCAACACAAAAGGAGGACGAGGGTCAACAGGCTAGCGCAAAACACACACACATTCACACCCTCCACGAGGGAGCCAACGTTCGGGAGATCCAAAGACTACGGAGAAACGTAATGTCCACAACTCTCCTTTAGCGATCACGATGGGACAGGCACTACTGCTGCTGTCCTGAAGGCTTAAGCCTGTGCATAGGTAGACGTCAATTGATCTTGACATCTAGCCAAGTAAACATCAACCTCCTGTGTCATTTAGTTATTTTAAACGTCAACATCTTGTTCTGTCAACTTTCTCTTAGTGTCCATTGATCATGCCGTCTATTGGTTTTTGAGGAACTTAACGTCGCAGTTGTTGTTGTTTACTTTCAAGAAGCTTGTTTTGTTTGATTTTTCTTTTGTTTTCTTTTGTTTGCTATCTTTTTTATCATTGTCAGTTCTGCGTCATGAGGGGGCCTTTTTTCTCATATGTTCTAGCCTACCCACATGTTTTAGGATAACCCCTTCTTGGTTTACAATCTTTTACTCAGGGATCCCTCTCAGGTTAATCGGATTGGCTTCAAAAAGAACTCCAGAAGTCCCAAAATTGTGTGGATTCCCTCACGGTATGAGGCAAGACAACCTTTACCCCCCAACTAGCTAGCCCATTCACCTGACTTTGAGTGAGAGGTGAGAGAATCGGCCTTCATAAATTGAGTTAACACAACTTTAACATTTAAAAGATTTTGGGACATTGTTTATGTAGAAATCCATATTTATCCTAATAACAGTGTAGTTAATCAGTCTAATCATCTTAATATCAGTAGGTTGTGTGCTAATGGACTCTAGGTTGAATTCTGTCAGCATATCTAACATCTAGCTTTTGAGTATGATGATAATGTGAATGATGAATTTGTCGTGATGGTTAACTCTAACATTCAGCCTGAAGAATCAGTCCAATCTTTCTCAAGCTGATAATGAAGAGGCAATTTGAGGTCAATCCTATCTATGACAAGAAACCCAAGATGACCTTGAACTCTCCCAACTCTTGTCCCGCTATTCGCCCGAGGACATCATTTCTATGCTCTCCAAGCATACGGTTTGGGCAATGCCTCCAACTTCACTGCTCCTTCTCCTTTCAAGCCCTCTTCATCCAGGCCCACTCGAGGCCTATCGCCCCATCCTGGATCCCCATATCCACGCTTTCTCCCACCACTCCTGCACCAACTCCCATTCCATTTAACGACCTCTTCATACCGGTACGATTATACCAATCCCCATCGGTATAAAGGGCGTCGTCACAGTGGGACATTTACCCAACACTGGTCGATAGGTTGATATGTACCTGGATAGCAATAGAGTACAGCGGAATAAAATAAACAACTCAACTCTTAATCCGTCACCAACACACATTCCATAATCTAAATAGCGAGATAGAAGGACAATGTCCACATTAATACAAACTAAAGAGAGTTACAATGTCCAAAATATTGTCCATACAATAATCTTTTTTTTGTGCAAAAGAAAAGTACAACTGGTAACAGCTCCACAAAATGGCCTTCTAATGATGATCCTCGCCACGCTACTTCTAACGCACGATACCTGTCAACCTGTACGCCGAAGCAAGAGTGAGTCCAAAGACTCAGCAAGCGACACTACTCATGATATACACATACAAGTCTTAGTGGTTTCTACATGCACTTTTACAATTAACAACACATAGCATGCTAGTCAATTCAAGTTTTTTACCTATCATGAAAGTTCTACAATTTTATACATAACTCATGCTTTCAGATTTGTAAAATGAAATTCACCTATCACATGATCTCTATTCCACTTGCTCAGGAACTTTAGTCTTTTAAAGAGCTAAAACATGAAAGCTATCAACATGAACAATTACACACATGAAAGGGGACACAACTAGCATGGATTTCACATAGTTTTAAACACATACACGAACCTTTTCACATGCTTTAGATTGCTGATTTCATATGATTCAATGACTATAAATCTACACATGAGAGCTACAATAATACATAAAACACATCATGTGAACAAGTAATCAAGCTATCTTGCACTCATTTTCACTAATTATCCCTAACATGGATTCTAGGCATTTATGCACACATAAGCACGATAATGACAACATGAGTTTTCTGATTTCACATGGTTTCCAATAACGCATTCTCACATTCTCGGTTTCACATGATTTCATACTTACTCATTCACGTTGTTCACTTTTACACGTTTGACACGTACACATGTTCAACTTATACAATTTACTCATTTCCACATCATTTTCTCTTTCACTTTCACTTGTCACATATCACATCGATTGCACTTACCACGTGCATCTTGGGCACTTACCACGTGCCATATTCACATATTTCACATTTTACTCATTTTTCATTACTTAAACAATTTGCCATGACACTTAGTCCTAACCACCAGTAGAGGACACTAACAAATATCTCATAGCTCGTGCTCATTCCTTAGCACAGCTCTCAACACAACTCATAACACAACTCATAACACAACACATACACAACTATACACATACTCACCACCTAGGCAATACAGCGGTGAATATTGGTAACTGCGCAGACCGGGAGAGCCCTCTCCACCCTATCCAGTGGTACTTGTCCACCTCCGGGGTTTTCCCAATGCCTTTGGGACAAACTTATATCACATGGAGCCTTCTATAGGACTTTTCTATATACGGCTCCCGATGCCTCTAGGATAGCAGTGTCACATAGGCACAACTTTTACACTTTATTCATACCGAGTTTTTAATACGTGTTTTACACTTAACACTTTATTTCATTCACTTTCTCACTCACATGAATACCTCTATTTTTCCTAACATGGTACTACAGAATTTCAAGAGTTTGACACACAATAAACACCCTAATCATGTTGGGTTTAAACAAAATCTAATCACATTACGATCATATGCACAATTATCATATTTCACATGAAAGACACATAACTTTTTATGTACTGATCCAAACGACCTGAAATTTTAACCACATGCTGTTTTCGGGTTCAAGATCATACCCTCAATTTTTCAGATTTTTCTGAGCTAAATAGAATTCACAGAAAATAAAACACCTAATTAGCATGCTATTAACAACTAAAATTAACATGGGGTTTAACACATCTTGCGATTTGCAACCTACTGTTTTAAACAGAGGCTACTAACATATGCATGATTTGAGAATACCAAATTTACCCTAAATCATACATCTATAGATTAATCATCACATCCATTCTTGCACGCTTTCATTTTATTCTACCGAATCAGATTTATTAGCAAGTTACACAAGCATGGATAAATTACTAGAATTTGCAAACACATATGCTGACCCACTGACCTTCATGATTAGACTAAAGCCAAGGCATTCACACTAATCCAAATCACGAACAAGGATTTGCAAGATTATATACATGTCATGCTCACAAGTTTAAAAGATACCATTACCCTACATTCACCAACACATTCCACATTCATTCACACACCACAACTAACAATATACATAGAGTATAAGCTTACCATATATCCTCATCACGGAAAGTGTACCGAAAATAATGCATAAGTGGGACAGAACACCTCACTGTTCTGCCCAGAAGAACTAGGCGGCGGTCTCTGGCCGCTGACTCAGGGTCAGCGGCATGGCCGATGGACGCCAATCTCATCACAGGCGTCCAGGGACCTTGCCGTCGAACCAGGTCTGTGCAGAAACACAGACCCGAGCTCTGAATCTTGAGTGAATAGGAGGGTCTAGGACTCGAGGAAAATTTCATAAAAATATCAAAACCCACCTAGACTCATACGGGGACATCATAGATAGGTCACTTGCCTTTCAAAAATTCTTCTAAGGGATTTAAAGGCTTGGTGAAGACCTCCTTGGGCAGTCCCAAGAAGTTGCAGAAGGGCCTCCAAGGTCACCTTCCCCGGGTTCTTGGATGAGCTCCACAGCAAGGGGACGATGGGGAAGCCTTCTCCTTTGCTCCAGCTTCCTTCTTGTCGCAGTAGATCTCCAGATCAAGCTCCAAGGGGTCGGATTTGAGGGTTCTAAAATGGGTTTTTCTCACAGCTCACCTAGGGTTTTTGTCTCCTCTATTTCTCCTCTTGCAAGGTGAAGTGAGAAGTGGGGAAAGGCCATTTCGGGTTCAGACCTAAGGAGAGCCCCTCACCCACTCACCATACTGATTTGACAGCCTTAGAGCCGTTGGGGGACATCCCCCAATGGTGGCTTGCCTTGCTTCAGAAGCTTGCAGCTCTGCTGCGCATGCAGGCCAGAGAGGTTGGCGTCCATATCGCTGGACGCCAGGATTAGTGTTGGCGTCCATTTCTGGACGCTGACACCTCCTAAATGGCTGGGGTTGACACCAAGATGGCCTTTGGCCAGAAATCTAAAATATGCAGAAACCATGCATACCATGCATATATACATGCAATACGTATACAGTATTATATCCACACTATCACCATGCAATACATACCTTATTTATATTTAATATAAACATATTGACGCTAATTGGCCCTTCGGCTAGAACTTAAAAACATGCAGAAACTATGCTTACACTATATATATACATACAATATATAAGGTGTAACATGTATATTACTATACCAGGCAATCAATATCATTTATACCTAGGCATACACAAGCATACATAAATACACTAAGATAAGATGTACGTAGATATCTACCTATGCGTACATGATGTTTTACATAGGTGTGACTCACACACGGAAAAGTAAATGACGAGAATTATGAGGGCTTCGCAAATCATTAGGAGGTGATATGAATTATGTTAGCTAAGAATAATCTATTCGATAAAATAGTCCTTGCACACACACACTTGATTTGACATATATAGAATCCAAGGTCCGGTGAAAAATGGTAAACACACATATGACTTCTCCAAGGAGCCCTCTCCTACTGAAGGAAAAGTCAAACTTGTTCACCCTTCAATTTATATCCTCTTTAGACTTGAACTCATCAAAATTTTCCTTCTAACTGTATTCCAAGGATCCATGTTTCCTAGTTGAGTTAAATTCTATAATTTTGCTTCAATTAATTAATAGCATGGCATGTTAACACACATAAACAAATTGACTTGGGTCAGTAGGAAGTTTCGAATGAATCAACTCTATATTTTCTAGAATTGACCTCAATCAGGTGATTGTTGTTTGATTAATTATTCATCACATAGAGTTGATCTTGTAATTTCACAGTGTCAACCTGAGCTCCATGTAGTGATAACCTAAGAAGTGATCAGGGTCAACACACTTAATAGACCTTTTGACTTTATGAATTTTCTTATGTTATAAAAACTTGTGTTAATATTTATTATCTTTTGTTGAAATATCAAAATCAGGAAAAGTCAATAGGACTGAGTATAGTAAGAATACTTGAGTTTAGTTGTTACAACATATCAAAGCTTAGTAAGTTTTGCCAATCACTGTAACTTATAAGGCTGACCATATATAGTATACACACACGGGTGTAGCATCTTATGTACATTATGCTTGGAATAGATGGATACAACATGGCACCGGTAATTAGATTTACTTGCACAACTTTACCTAACATTGCTTAAGTACTATATGCATATAGCCAATGTCATTCTCACCTAAATATCATAAAAATACATGCATGTTATTCATGAGGAGTATAGAATTTCAATATAACTACTAATTACACCTACCATGCTTGAACTCTTTATGCATATGCAATGTACGAAGTACCATGTACACATTAACTAAACCATGCAAATGAACAATGTTTACAGCTAATCATACACATGCATACACAAATACACCAAGGTGTATGCATGTAGAATTAGGTATACAATTGTCACACGCATAAGATAACGTACATACACATATCTACTTCTTATATTCTCATACAAAATTCCATGAAATGGGTAGTATAGGATATTCTTCAATATTTAGAAAATACATACATACTATATTCAATCATTCTAAGTCTAAGATTCTTGGAAAAGAAAAGAGAACATTCATATTACTTCTTAATTTAGCTAATTGCTCACTTCCACGCGAATGCACGTATGCATATTATATATATATACGTATATGCTCATGCTCAAGAGAAGTATAAAACTTATAGTAGGCACAATGAAGTACGCATGCTATGCACACAACAAGCGAACTCCCAACACACCATCCATATACATACATATGTATATAAAAGAGAATAAAAATCCGGGGTCTTACATTCCAACTCCTCCTATCTATCCACCTTATGGCCAAACCACACCCCCACTCAATACGAATCCATCTCCAAGTCTGAGATTGATGGTTTTGTTAGAAAACTCCTGGCTGAATCTATATCACTGTCTAAGCCTCACTCCCTCAAAATTACTGCAAGCTCCTGAATGCCTACTTTCCCCCGGGTTTCAAGGCCCCGAAATACCTCAAGTATGATGGGACCTCCGACCGCAAATTCCATCTCGTCTGCTTTCTCATGGATTCTCACTGGTGGCTTTATGATTGGGTCCTCATGGATCACTCTTCCAACAATCATTAGAAGGGGAGGCTTTGAGGTGGTTCACCTCCTTACCTGCATCCGATCTTCTTAAATTTGACATTGTCTTCGAATGCTTCATCTCCCACTTTTCTTACATGGCACCCATGTTCCTACACTCCTGACTTGGTGGCAGAAAAGATGAGGCCGGATGATGACTTTGTCACTTTTTCCAACCACTGGAGATCCATGGCTTCGAGGGCCGACCTCCCTATCCCGGAGTCCCAAGCCATCACCATGATAGTCACCAACACCACTCCCCTGCTCAAGTCCATATTGATGCTTAGTGAGTTTCCCTCCTTTGCACATCTTTACAATTGAGCTACGGTGGTTCAGAACCAAATCAAGGACTCCTCCCTCTCTCCATTCTTTGAAGGAAGCCAAGGGACGTAAAGCTCCCGCGGCACCTACCACTGATTGGGTGACCATCAATGAGTCCATCAATGCCTGCAGTCAGCCACTAAGGCCCCCTAACAAACCCTCCACCTTTACTCCCACCTCCAATCCCCACCAATTTCCATCACATCCCTCCAGGCCCTATTCAGTTGTTCCTCCACCTTCTAGCTACACTCGTCTGGGTCCCAAGAGACCCCACTATCCTGCTCTCCTGAAACCCTCAGGGACATTTACTTTGCCCTCATGTCTTGCGATGCCATCAAACTTCCACCACAAAAGGAAGGTATGTATCCAAGGGCCGACACGTCAAAGTATGTCTTTATCATAGGGCCCCCGGTCATGAAATCCACAATTGTTTCACCTTCCGTGACTGGGTGTATGACATGAATGATCAGGGTAGGATTAATTAGGATGATGTCAAGGTAGACATTGCCAAGTCTAGGCTAACAAGAAGGGACCTGGCTATAGTGCACAACCCCCTCCCCAGCCACCAAAACAACAACAACCCATCCACCTCCAAGTCCCAGAAAAAAGTCAACACCATGTCATATCTAGGACCTCGAATTGTGAGAAGGGAACAACATTGGGGGGGGGCGGGGGGGGTGGGGGGGTAGAAGGCTTTGAGGAGTGGTACCCTTGCCCCTCAGTAGAGTCCCAGGAACCCTCCACCAGTTGATGCTATCTTGGAAGAGCGGCCCTTAGTACTCATCAGACTCACTCGCCAGGATACCCCGTCCATTCCCAGTCCCTCCACCTATGAGTCGTCCACCTATGGCTCCCAACCCCTCCAACTCATTCTCCCTAGGTCTCAGGAGAACATCCATGTTACCCTCCACAACTGCATTGTTCCTCCACTGCCACGGCCATCACAAGATGAGGAAGATGTGGACCTCTACCGCCCGCCGGCACCGAATATGATATTCTTCAACACTTGGACAAGACCCCTGCAAGGGTATCTATCTTAGAATTGATTTGGAAATCACCATCTTATTAGTCAACTCTCCTCCAATTCCTCAAAAAGATCATGGTCAATGATGACCTTCCTGCTAGTGGGGTGACCAATGCTATTCTTTCCCTACCCAAGGGCCCTCCATCTCTTTCTCGGATAAAGATCTTGCAGCCCCCGAATGTCGTTCACTTCCTCTTTGTCTAACTGTTACCCTTAACGGAGTATTAGTAGACTCCACTCTTATTGTCACAGGGGCATTCATTAATGTTTGTCCGATGAAGACTCTTAAATAGCTGGGCTTAGGGGAAGACAATCTAGAGAAGTTATGCTCCACCATTGCTGCCTATGACAATTCCAAGAGGGTTGCCAAAGAAAAAATCGCTCTTCAGCTAGAAGTAGGACCTATTATCATGCCTTCAGAGTTCCTAGTCTTAGACATCGATCCGGCCTATAAGGCCATTCTCGGCGTCCTTGGTTTGAACAAACTCTAGGGGTCCCTTCCGCCGCCCATCAATGCTTCAAGTTTCCATTCAATGGAGAATCATCAAAATTAAGAGCATCCCTACTGTAGAAACCCTCAATTCCATCACATCGGAGCAGATGCCGCCCTTTTCATTCCAGACAAGGGGAAGAAACCCACCGCCTTTTGGCGCTGCCTCACTTTCACATCGCATTAATTTATTCATAAAATCAATGGCAGAATGATTTGTATCTCATCGTCTACCTTTTCCCTTTTCATCCTGTCGCATGAGCCGATGCCCCCTAACAACTCACATCTCAATCCTTCTGCAATTTGAACCTCCCCCTCCTTCCCGCAAAATTTCTTGAGGGTTCCTTCTCCTCACCTTCCGTCTCTACCTCCGTCGCCTTCCCACCTGAATCCATGGCCGCTCCAGTCTCGCGCGGCAGTTTGGGTGGCTACAGCGCCGATTCCTCTCTCCTGAGCAGCAGGAGAGGTTTACCTTTGTGAAGACGAAGCTCTGTGGCCATAAGAAGTCGATGTCGCTAATCTGAAGAGAGTGGAATGAGCAGCATGGTAGATTTGATCAATCAGATGCAGTGGACAGAACCATTACCACCTTTAGAGGTCAGTTATCCGGACTTGGTAAAAGCTTTTTTCGTGTGTATGAAACTGAGGAAATGGGTCTCTAGTTTCTTCAGTGAAGGGAACCATGATAGGATAGACCCTGAGTTGCTGAAAGTATTGTTTAATTGAAGACTTCCGGATTTAGTGGGGTTCACACCGTGGACGCCCAAGTAAAAGGTTTGGGAATCATCGGGCCAGGATTCAAGCTGAGGGACAGCAAGATCGATATAAATCAACTATCTGCGTTCAACCGCTCCTTCATTTTATTATCTGTCAAATCTTAGTTCCCAGAAGTGCAACATTTTCTTCTTGCACAAAGGCCGACTCAGACATGATGTACTGGGGCCATTAGAATAGAAGAAGATAAAATATGGCCGCAGTGATAATAGAAAGAATAAAAGTAGCCAGAAGATCAGATTTGGGACACCACGAGTAAGTTCAATGTGTCCTGCTTATGCCCACTTACTTACCAAGATATCCAAACACTTCGGTGTTGATCTTTCTGGGGCAGTCGTAGAGAAAATGGCCAAGCAATCTGGTCCAGGAACCTAAAGAAGAAGTGGTTTCTCTGGAAGAAATGGTGTCTGGTCCAAGGCCTCTGTTGCTGAATGGGAAGCCATAATCGAAGACACCTCAGTTGTTCCTCAAGAGATTGGATCAGCAGATATCATTCCAGATTTGCCAGTGGAGTCAATTTCAGGTCCAGCAGTTGGAGCAGCAGAATCTTCAGGCCCTTTTATAGCTGAAGTCCAGTCTGAAAGTGCAGCAGAAGAAGAAAGAGTGTCTGCAGAAGCTTCAGAATTTCCAGGAGAATCAGTTCCAAATCCTTCCAGAGAGGAGAATTGAGGATATTCTCCTAGAGGACATCATTCCATTGAGGACCCACTACCCTCACTGTAGTTGCATCTATTCTGACAGACATCATTAAATTGATTCCTTTCATCTCAAGTGCTCCTGAAGTTTGTGGGAGTGTTGCTGAAAGGCTGTGGCATCAGGCCACATTGATGCTCAAATGAGATGTACCAGTAGAGTTAGAGCACCCAGATAGTCAGGGTGACTCTATGTTGGCGGATGCTCCCATTCAGGGGGAGCAGGTATCAATTGAAGAAGATGCTCCTGCTCAGGGGGAGCAGTCAAAGGAAAATGAAGCAGAAGAAGGAGATCACCTTGATCAACCAGTGGGCTCTGCACCAGAAAATGATGATATCCTCGTGGCTCAGAAGATGTCAGAGAAGGGGAGACAGCCAGCTCCTCCATTTCAGATGATGATGGAGCCTTCCTAGCTTCAGAGGCTCAGAATAAAGGGAAAGAAGTCGAATCTGAAATTCCATTGTTGTCAAATACTCCCTTTGAAAGGCAAGTAAAGCAGAAGATTATAATCAACCTGAAGCCTGTAATAGAGAGACTTGTTGCTCAAGGACAAATCTTATGTTCTCTTCAAGCAGACACCAATTCGATCTTCATGACCAAGCTGCAACCTCCAAGGAATTGGCCAGTGTGAGAAATGCCATGAAGTGGTTTAATAAAGAAATGGGCAGCATGAAGGAGATGCTAGAGAAAATTCTAAAGGTGGTTGGAGATCACATTCCTCCTCTCCTCCTGCTGAACAAGCCCCAGAATCAGGGCCATCAGGGCCAGCAGCAGCAGCACAGCCAGCAGCAGCAGCAGTAGAACCAGAAAAGGTAGGGCCAGAAGTGCCAGCTGATCAGGTTGCAGGGCCACCAGGGCCATCTAAGCAAGGGTCAGGGCCATCAGGGCCGTTGGTGAGTGAGTCGTGCAGGCAGCTCGCAGAAGAGTTCTTGGCGTCCAAGCCCCAGCTCCTCTTCTCCCTCTCACACTCCTTTACCTACAACTCCACCCTCAGCTCCTACAGCCCCACCTGCTCCTCAGACTTTCAAGAAGCCCCAGTCTAGACCTATTTCTTCTCCCCTCCATTTCCTTCTCAATCAACCTCAACTCCTGCCTCCTCTACTTCCATTCCCTCTCCTTCTCCTATACATGAGGCCCCTCCAGCATCCTCTGCTGGAGCATCCTCCTCCTCCTCTGGTCCCTCCTTGGACCAGTTGATGACCTACTTCCTACTTCTTCTCACTCTTTTCTTCATCCTACACCTCCACCCTCTTTCATCACTATCATACCTGAAAGAGCTCAACTCAACTCTCCCTTTATGGACAAGATAAAGGATGAGTTTGAGGAATGGATCCTCGATCTGTCTGTGTTGAAAGTTGGGGAACATATTCACAGGCAGACCCCTGTAGTCCTGCCCCCCCAAGAAAAGGAAACTTTCTTCTACTTCCCTCTTCCTCTGACCCCAAATACCCACCTTTATGGTTTTCTCTCACAGTGGACAACAAACATAAACCACTGTATAGGGAATACCTTTCCAAAGTCGTTTTTGCCACCATCATCAACCTTCCCTTTCAAAATGTCACAGATCATTTGACACCGTTCTACACTTCACTTCTCTCTCCAAATTCGAAAAGTCCAAAATCTTCTCTCTTGCTCCACTCAAAATCTGAAGAGCAGTGGGGCAAAGGTCACAAGGATCTCTCAAGAAGTTCATTCTTGCCAAATCGCCAGATTCCCTCCTCGACCACTCCCTGACCCTATCTGAGTGGTTCAGGATGTATCACCAAGAACTCTGGGCACCCTACATACAAAATGGAAATAAAATGATCAGGCATTTCATGCTTTTCAACAACTACAGATACATCAACAGTCTTCCTGAAGTTCACTCAGCCAGTTCAAAAGGGCCATCTCTGCTCTGGCCCCAGCCATCTCTCATACTTCAGATGTCCCGGGTAGATTTTGCTACCCTCAAGTACCAGAAGAAATAGCTCTTCCGCAAATCCATTTCCTTGTCATGGAGTCCTCCGTAGGATCCATTATCTTTGAGCGGTTTGCCAGAGTAATGGGTAGAATTAAAGTGCAGAAAGTTGCCTGGTTGCTTTTCCTAGATTCCTATTTAGGGAATATCACCATGGGCATGTAAGTGCTGAAGTTCTAGCCCCTATTCTGTCTGAATGTGAAAGACTCACCTCTCTGAATGGTCCAAATTCTATCCCCTGTCTGCTCAGCAGCTATTTGACATCAATGCAGCTCAAGCGGGAAGGCAAACCAGCATTTCTCCAGGCTACTTCCTAGATATTCCACTCCATTTTACCTCTGTTGATGTTGCCCTTCAAAGTCTGGGAGGAAAGATACAAAGTGTATGTGGCTATGCACAAAGCTCTCAGAGATAACAACAACCACTACCCTGTCACCATGGGACCAATTCCTAACCTGTGCCAGCTTTGGCACTCGTCGATTTCTCAAGATGAACATGGACAAGAATGCATATGCTGATCTTCTTTATATCAGCACCTAGATTTCATCTCAAACGGATAGCTGCACCCCGGGACCATCTTACTCTTTATCTTTGGATGTTGTTAAAACTCATTTTGAAGAACAGGAAGCTCAGGCATGGGAAATCATCTCCCATTTTGCCTCTCTGTTGTCCTCTCCTGCCTTCTATATTTACTTGTACCTCCACAAAGTTAATAACATGATCTTCTGTGTATCTATCTCTTATTTCTCTCTTTTTCTTTTTTGTCGAAATTACAATCTTTTGCTTACTGACAAAAAGGGGGAGAAAAAAACGATGAATTAACATCTATATTTTTTTTAGACATACTTTATGTTCAGTTTTGTCATCACCAAAAAGGGGGAGATTGATGATCAGTCTGTACCCATGTAATGTTATATATAACATTATTAGAACAACAATTTTGATGATTAACAAAACCAAACAAGAGTTTACATTATATCTAATGAATATTTCATAAGTCTTAAGTACAAGAAAAATACCAGGTCAAACAAGCGAACAAAAGGGATGCATTTCTTCTCTGAAGCTTTGATCTCTTCAACATATTATTTCTCTAAGTCCAGAACGATTTCCTTATAAGCATATCGATTCCAATAGAATTATCATAACGATTTCCCTTCTGGCTGCTGAAAAGTCATGTTGTTTCAAACAAGTCGATGCCACAACGACTCTCTAAGTTATCGTAACGATTTCTTTAGAGCCCGTAACGACTTGCCTGTCATAACGATTCTATAAGTCATCGCAATGATTTCTTTAGAAAGCGTAACGACTTGCCTGTCATAACGATTCTAAAGTCATCGCAACGATTTCTTCAGAAAGCGTAACGACTTGCCTGTCATAACGATTCTATAAGTCATCGCAATGATTTCTTCAGAAAGCGTAACGACTTGCTTGCCGTAAGGATTCTATAAGCTTTTATATCGATTTCTTCAGAAACACAACGATTTGCATCTCATAACGATTTGTTAAGTGTTTCATATCCATTTCTTCAGAAACACAACGATTTGCACCTCATAACGATTTGTTAAGTGTTTCATATCGATTTCTTCAGAAACACAACGATTTGCATCTCATAACGATTTGTTAAGTGTTCATATCGATTTCTTCAGAACACAACAATTTGCATCTCATAACGATTTGTTATGTGTTTCATATCGATTTCTTCTGTGTCACAACGACTTGGTCAATCTGGCTTATTCATAACGATTTCATAAGTCATATAGTCATTGATTTCATATTGATTGATATCTATTCATCTTAAAAGCGTCGAATAGTCAAAGTCCACGTACACATCTCTCTGACGCTTTTGCATTTATGAGATCTGAACATATCTCTGCAGCATGCAGACCATATTGTGCCTACTCTGATTACGTCTTTTAGACTTAAGCTATTTGGCATTACTATTTTCATGTCTATTGCTATTGACGTTGACTGACATCAGAGACAGCTTGGCTGTCTGCTATTTGAGATTGACATTGTGCAGACCTCTGATCTAGCTTCATGGTACACACGTTAAACAAATAGAAGCCAACGGATATTTATGAAGATCTCATCTCTTTGCGTGCTCAAGTGTTAAAAAGACTGTTGACTGGAAGCTTCCAAGACTCCAGATGTCATTCAGTCTAACGACTACTCAAAAGAGAGACAACGGACACTTCATCGTCTACATTTCAATTGAAGATATAAATTCAAGATAGAAGAACAGAAGAAGATATAGAGATTGCGCATTCAAGCATTAAAATTCTTCTGAAGAAAGTCTAGAGCCAAGAACTTCATTCCTCTCAGCTTTTGCTCTTTTGCTCTCCTCTAGCTTGTGAAAATCTTGAGAGAGCCCGTGTAGTTCTGAGAGTGTGCCTTATTCAAATCTCTTTGCTCTCAGTTCTAGTTGCTTCAGATCCTTGCTTATCAAGAGCTTGATCTAGGGGCTTGAAAGTCATTCATTTTATGTGTGTTATTCCCTTCGGTTATGAAGGAAGACCTGGTGGTATCCAGGGTGTTGTTCCCTTTGGTTGTGAAGGAAGACCTGGTGTCGTATCCAGGGTGTTGTTCCCTTCGGTGTGAAGGAAGACCAGCTGAGCTGGGTGTTGTAGCGTCCTTAGGGGGACTGTACCCTAGTTAGAAATCCTGAGTTGTTGCTCAGGGACTGGACGTAGGACTCCTAAGGAAAGGCGAGGACCACCAGGATAATCCCTGTGTTGTGTGTTGCTTCTTTGTGTGTTTGTTATTTAAACTAACTGTCACTACCTACTTCGAAGAACGTTTGTGTGAATGTTTTTTAGTTACAGGTATCTTCTAGATTAATTATTTAAAGACCCATTCACCCCCCCCCCCTCTGGGCTCGTCAACTGGGCAACATACACACCTCGTACCTGGACCCTAAAAGAGCATTTCATTCAGGGACCCATCCAACCGGGAACAAGGGAGCCTATCGTGGTAGAATTATCCGATTTAGAGAGTGAGGAAGAAGAAGAAGTTACTGAATTGAGAAGGTCTGTGAGGACTTTGGCCTTCTTTTTTCTCTTTGGTTCTGATTTTGATCCCTAATCTCCTTCGTCTTCTCCCTCAACTGAGGTCTACTCGGAACACGAGTGCCCTGCTCCAGCCACTTCCCTCCCCTTTTTCGTCCAACCATCCTTCCTCCATTACTCACTTGGCCAGTCAGAGCAACATCAAGTCAATAGCTCATGGTTCTAGGCCTGACTCCCACAAAAAAAAAATGCCAATTCTCAAATGTGGGATTGTGAGGTCTTCATCGAGCATCCTTCCTCTGTGGCGTCTCCTGCAATCGGCCAGGGGCCGACTCCTCCACATAAACTCCGATTCTTGCCCGTCTAGGGGCACTTCTCTTGTACATAGTCCTATACGTAGTAGTTTAGATTTAGGTTTAGGATCAAGTCTAGGGTCAGGTCTAGGTTTAGAAGAGTCTGGTCCCTCTCAGCCATGCATTCACAAGAAAAGGTGTGGCAAGTCCCTGCTCGATATGTTCTCGCTTTGGCTGAGAAGTGTGCTAAGTTAAGTCAACTCCCAAAATTTCTTGAGGAACCTGCTCTTGTCGAAATGGATTTTATAGAAGGTGATTCAGTAGATGATGGTTTAGGAGTATATCTGCTTGATTTGATGAAAAAGATGAGCCAGGAGATCTTGGGTCGGAAGAAGAGGACCTAGTGAGCTCTTATGTGGATGGCACAAAGAGGTTTGATGAGCCAACCAAGAGATCACCTTGGCACCGAAGAATCCCCGAAGGTAGTTTTGATTAGTGCCAACTTGAGCGTAGAAGAAGAAGATGTTATTGTAGCTATCCTTAAAGAATTTTCCGATGGCTTTGCTGGTCCTATGAGGATATTGTTGCCCCATTGACGAGCCCAGAGGGGGGTGAATGGGTCTTTAAAATTAATCTATTAATATACCTGTAAATAAAAACATTCACACAAACGATCTTCGAACGAGGTTAGTGACTGTTAGTTTAAGAATCAAACACACAAAGAAGACAATCACACAACACAAAGGATTATCCTGGTCGGACCTCCTTTCCTTAGGAGTCCTACGTCTAGTCCCTGAGCAACAACTCAGGATTTCACTAACTAGGGTACAGTCCCCCTAAGGACGCAACAACACCCAGCTCAGCTGGTCTTCCTTCACACGAAGGGAATTACACCACCCTGGATACCCCACTAGGTCTTCCTTCACAACCGAAGGGAAACAACACCCGGATACCACCAAGTCTTCCTTCACAACCGAAGGGAACAACACCCTGGATACCACCAGGTCTTCCTTCACACACGAAGGGGAAGCACAAGCGAGAGAAGAATTCAAGCCCCTAGATCAAGCTTTTAAATAAGTCAGGATCTGAAGCAACTAGAACTGAGAGCAAAGATTCTAAGCTAAGCACACTCAGAAGAACTACCAAGCTCTATCAAGATTTTCACTACAGAGTGGAGAGCAAAGAGCAACACGAGAAGAATGATTTTCTTGGCTCTTAGGATTCTACAGAAGATTTGAATTGCTTCAAGGAGTGTTCTCTACTTCGATGATCCTTGTTCTTCTCTTCTGTCTTGAATTTTATCTTTATTTGAAATCCGGCCGTTGAGGTAACCGTTGTCTCTTAGATAGGTAGACGTTAGACTGCTTGACATTTGTAGCGTCAACAATCTTTTATCTATTAGAGCACGCAAAGAGATAATGTCTTCTGGCGTCAGTATGGTCCAACGTTGTATGACAGAACATCTTTAGGACCCTGCACACATTAAATGCTAAAAGTAGATAGCTAGACTGTCTCTTGTTGTCAGTAAACGTTGACATGAGTTTTTCACCAAATAGCAATGCTAAATAGTTTAATCTAAAAGATGTTGACAGAGTATGCACGGTAATGAAAAGATATCATCTGCATGCATGCAGTAGATACTTCTGTCTTCATTAAATGGACATCAGTCAGACCAGATAGAGAGACTTTGACATTTAGCACTTTAAATATCAAGTCGATATAAACTATAAAGATGTTTATCTATATGGTTATGAAATCGTATGATATGACAGATTTGACCAAGTCGTTATAAGATATAGCAAATCGATGTGATGCTTATCAAATCGTTATAGAAAGCAAATCGTTGTTTCACTGAAGAAATCGTTGTGAACACTTAATGAATCGTTATAGAAAGCAAATCGATATAGCACTTATAGAATCGTTACGGCGAGCAAGTCGTTGCGAGTTTTGAAGAAATCGTTGCGATTACTTATAGATCATTACGGCGAGCAAGTCGTTGCGAGTTCTGAAGGAATCGTTGCGATTGCTTATAGAATCGTTACGGCGAGCAAGTCGTTGCGAGTTCTAAAGAAATCGTGTCTTACTTTTAAATCGTTACGGCGAGCAAGTTGTTGTTGGGTTGAGTGTATATTTCATAACTTTCCGTCCTATTTTGATGATGACAAGAGGTATTTTTTTCTTAAGCAATTTAAACGAAACATGTCATAAATATGTTACCCTGAAATCATGTTCAAAAGGCATGTTTTTAATCCACATTTATCATTTATATTCTTGATAAATCATTTAACTAATGATATATGTGTTGTATATTTCAGGAACAACCTGTGTGCAAAAGTGTGTCGACACACCCCTCTTGTGTCGACACAAGGTCTCAGGTCCGAAGGCAGAAACACATCTGTGTTGATTGTGTGTCGACACAGGCCAGTGAGTGTGTCGACACTATACTTCCCCCGAAGGCCAGTTCTCAGGTTTAATCAGGGTGTCGACACCAATTGGATTGTGTGTCGACACAGGATGGGCTTTCCAGAAGATCAAGCCTTCAGTCTGCAATCAGTGTGTCGACACCACCTGAAGAGTGTGTCGACACCATGGGTTTCCAGAGACCATATTTCAGGCTTTGATCAGGTGTCGACACTACCACCAGGGCAGGTCGACAACTCCAAGAAGATTCCAACTTATCTTTGCTGAATGCCACGTGTCTTCCTAGGGCGATCAGGAATCAACCTGGGATCGCGTGCCCTTGTACCCAAAAGGGTATACTTGGAATCTTTTGTGTATAAAAGCCTCGTTTATGGCAAATCATCAAAAAGAGCCGACCCAACAAACTCTTGTGCCTCCTGAAAAGTTCTTGGCGGCCACAAGAGCTCGTGTCTCCCTCCTCTGTCTTCCTGGAGCTTCCAGAAGACCAATTCTCACCCATCCAAGTGTGAGAATTGGGGTTTGATCTTTGAAGAAGCCTCTGAAGCATCCCAAGGAAGCAGATCTTGTAGAAGCCATCGTTGGAGAAGAATTCAAGGAAGATCCAAACTCCCAGATTACAGCATCGCCTTGGACTTCAAATTTGCAAGCTTCTTCCCAATCCAAGCTTCTACAAGGGAGTACACTTGAAGAACGAAGTCATTCAATACATTTTACTGTACTTCTGTTCTTCTGAGATATCTCTTGAGACTATGCAAGTGCTTCTGCATAATCCTCATTAGTGTTCTCATTTTCGACTAGATCTGTGCTAGAAGGTCTATGTCTTGAGTTGGTGTCTAGCAACCATTGTGAGCATTGTGCTCAAGTTGTGTGAGCATTGTGCTCAGGTTGTTGTGAGCCGTTGTGCTCAGTTTGAGTTGTCTAACTCAAGGTTTGTTTGAGCAGTCTTGCTCAGTTGTTCTAGAGTAGTCTTGCTCTAGAAGTTGTGTGAGTTGTAAGCTCTCCAGTGTTGGAGTTGTCAGGCTCCAGTGGGTGTGTTACCCAGTTGTGTTTAGTGAATCCTCACGGTTGTGAGGGGTGGATGTAGGAATCACTTGGGTGATTTCCGAACCACCTAAAAATCCTTGTGCATTTGTCTATCTGTGGTTTGATCATTTCATCCGTTAGATGCTTGCATAGGATCATTTAATATTCACTTAATCAACTTGTTTCACATCTATTTTTACCAACTCACTCAAATCTCATCAGATCTGTGTTTTTCACTGATTAAATAGCCTCTGATTTAAAGTATTTTAAATTGCTTAAGCTTCCGCAGAAAGTGGCATAGATCTATTCATCCCCCCCTTCTAGATCTTTTCCACACCTTCACTTCGATCCTTCAATTGGTATCAGAGCGGTTACTTTGATCTGATTTGATCCGAGCAGTTTTTGTTTCTGAGTATTGTGTATTTGAGTGTTTGCCTTTTGTTTGCTAAGCATTTTCTTTCTGCTTTAGAGTCATGGATTCCAAAGGTTTCATAGCTGAAGGGCATTCCATAAATAGGCCACCATTCTTTAATGGAACAGACTATTCTTATTGGAAAAACAGAATGCAAGTATTCTTAAGGGCCCAGAACTATGAGATCTGGAAAGTAGTTGAGGCTGGTCCCTATGAAAACCAGGGTGAGGAAGAAACCTTGGACTAGGGAACAAATAAGAGAGCAACATTGAATTATAGTGCCATGAACATGATTCAATGTGCTGTTCATCCCAAGGAGTATTCGAGAATCTCAATGTGCAAATCTGCCAAAGAGATGTGGGATAAACTCGAATTACTCTATGAGGGAACATCACAGTAAAGGAGACTAAGGCAAATATTCTAGTTTCAGAATATGAACTTTTTATGATGAAGTCTAACGAAAATATTTCTGAAATGTTTGCCAGGTTCATGGTGATAGTCAATGGACTGAAGGCCTTGGGTAAGGAATATACAGATGCAGACTTGGTAAGAAAAATCTTACGTTCACTTTCTTCAATCTGGCATACAAGGCCACTGTCGTTGAAGATTCAAAAGATCTGTCCAAAATCTCTTTGGATGAATTGATTGGATCCTTAATGACATATGAAATCAACTTAAAAAAAAATGAAGAACACATAATTAAGACCAAGCCTATGGCACTTAAGGCCTCTTCAAGCAATAAAGATAAAAGTCAGGAGAAAACAAGTTCTGAGGAGTCTGAGTCAAATGAGGATGAATTGCCCTCATGACTAGGCAATTCAGAAAATTCTTGAAATACAGAAAAGGAAAAATGTCTGGAAAAAGAAGTTTTCTCAGGTAAGAAAAACTTTTCCTCTTCTAATTTCAACAAGAATCACAATCTGACGAAAATATTGTCTGTTACAGGTGCAACAAACCAGGACACATGAAGGGAGAGTGTCCTGAGAACAAGAAAGAAAAGCACAACAAGTTCCAGAAATTAAGAAGCCAAGGCCATGGTAGCCACTTGGTCTGATGAAGACTCAAGTGAGGAAGAAGAAGAGAAGAAATCCTCAAGCTCTGAGAGTGAGGAGTTTGCTTCATGGCCAACAGCACAGATGAAAAAGTAAATACTTCCTTTGAAGACTATACTGTTGAAGATTGACAGGATGTGTATGCAGAACTAGTTGAAAGATATTCTGAAATGAGAAAAGAAAACAAACACATCAAAAAGAAAATTGAAAATCTTTACCATAACCATCTTCAAACAATAGATCTTGTGAACTGGAAACTGAAGTAACAGAATTGCTTGAAGAAAAAGAAAATCTCCTGAACCTAATTGATGATCTAAAGCTTGCCTCTCAAAAGGCCTCCCAAGAATTCAAAAACTTAACAGAAAAGCTGGAAATTGAAAAACAAGAAAAACAACAGAAAATTGAAGAAATTATAACTCTGAAAAACCAGCTAAAGGAAAGGGAGGAGGTTATCCAAACCTTCACAAAAGGCCAAGATAATCTAGAGGCATTGCTAGGATCCAACATGACAACCACATCTCATGGATTAGGATTCAACAAAAAGAAACCAACAAAAGATAAATCTGGTGAGAAAAAGGGAAAAACACCATTGATTAAATTGTCAAGGGTCCTAATCTGGAAAACACAAAAATTCAACAAACAGCAAACAAAACCTTAACAAAACACCAAACAAAGCAAAAACTCAAAAACAAAAGAAGACTATCAGGTCGACACAGTCCCCTGACAGGTCGACACCAGTCCACAAGAAGAAGACTTCTGTGGCTGTTGTGTCGACACCAGTTCAGGAGAGGTCGACCTGCTCAACACCAAAAACCATAAACAACTCAACCAAAAATTCAAATAAAAATCTGAAAAATAAGAAAAGGAAAAGAAATACCATGAAAAACATTGACCTCCAGACAACACTTCAAGAAAATTGGACTAATCCTTGGAACCAATGGTATGAAAATCCCTGTTGGTATTATCCTCATTCCCTTATCCAAATTTCTGGATGTACCAACACAATCCATGGATTCCACCTCCTCCTCTAAACTCAAATTTTCAAATGAAAAACTCCCCTCCTACCAAAACAAAGATCTTGGTGCTTTCATTCCTAAAAGAAAGAACAAACAGAAAAAGGCTGAAAACACCAAAGTAACAAAACAAAAATCTAAACAAATCAAATTTGGGTGAGAAAGGATTTGATGTCTTGTTAAATCATTCTGATGGTCCCAACTCTGTTTGGGTACCAAAATCTTCTCTCCATTGATCTTTGTGCAGGAAGGTCATGCACCCACACCAATGTTTGGTTTCTTGATAGTGGGTGTTCACGACACATGACTGGAGATAGAGCCAAATTTTCCTGTCTAATTGAAAAGGAGGGAGGGTCAGTCACCTTTGGAGGTAAAAAAAGGAAAGATCATTGGATCTGGTAAGGTTGGTCAAACTTCTTCAAACTCAGTAGATAATGTTTTGTTAGTTGATGGACTTGATTATAATTTGCTCAGTATCAGCCAACTATGTGACAAAGGTCACAAAGTTGTGTTTGAATCTGATTTTTGTAAGATAATAGATTCATCAACTGATAAAATCAAATTCCTTGGAAAAGAGAAAAATGTCTACATGATCAATCTTAATAAAACTTTTCTGAAAATCTTTGTTTTGTTGCAATAAAGATGAATTGCATGGACTGGCACAAAAGACTTGGCCATGCAAGTTTCAGAACTTTGAATAAATTGTTAAGATTGAAACTGGTTAATGGTCTTCCTGAATCTTTTTCTAATGTTGAAGGTCAAGTTTGTGGGATCTGTGCTAAAGAAAACAAACTAGGAAATCTTTTAAAACCTTCAATGAGGTACTCACATCTAGGCCACTAGAACTTCTTCACATGGACCTTTTTGGACCAACAAGAGTTCTAAGCTTAAGTGGCAAGAGATATGGGTTTGTAATCATTGATGACTTTACTAGATTTACCTAGGTTTTTTTCTATCCCACAAAAGTGATACATGCCTTGAATTCAGGAATTTCTGTACCACTATCTTAACAACTTATCCATATAAAATCAAAAACATTTAACTGATCATGGGGGTGAATTTGATAACACATCCTTTTCTGATCTATGTGCTGAATGTCAAATATTTCACAAGTTTTTCTTCACCTCCAGAACAAAATGGAGTTGTGGAAAGAAAGAATAGAACTCTTGTGGAAATGGCTAGATCCATGCTCTTAGGAAGTAATCTGCCCAAATCCTTCTGGGCAGAGGCTGTTAACACAGCCAATCATATCCTAAATAGAGCTTTGATCAGACCAAAGATCAGAAAAACCCCCTATGAATTGTTGAAAAATAAAAAGCCAACTGTTTCTTATTTCAAAACTTTTGGGTGCAAATGCTTTGTACACAATAATAACAAAGAAAATCTTGACAAGTTTGATGCTAAGAGTCAGGAAGCTATCTTCCTTGGCTATTCTGAAGTGTCAAGAGCTTTCAAAGTGTATATTCTAAAAACCAAAACTGTTGAACAATCTCCACATGTTATTTTTTATGAAAATTCCTTTTCACTAATGATTCTAAATCTTGCAGGGAAAGACAAGACAATGAAGAGGATGACCTCATTGTGGATCCTTCACCAACTGTTGAGGAATTTGAAAACTTGAAGAGAACCTGAACACAACCATCTTCAAGTGGGTCAGGTAACATTGCTCCAGAAGTGGGTACTTCTCAACAGGTAATTTCTGAACCTCGATATCTGAGAGATCACCCAATAGATAGTGTAGTTGGCAATTTGAATGATAGAGTAAGGACCAGATCATCCTTCTTGCAAAATGTTGAAGAAGACTCATTAGCTCTAATTTCCCAAATTGAACCCAAGTCAATTGATGAAGCCTTATCCAGTTCTGATTGGATTAATGCTATGCATGATGAACTTCATCAATTTGAAAGAAATCAAGTGTGGGAATTATGCCTAGACCTAGTGACCAACAGTGATTGGCACTAGATGGGTTTTCAGAAATAAATTGAATGAACTGGTCAATATAAGAAACAAAGCTAGGCTAGTTGCAAAGGGGTATAACCAAGAATTTGGAATTGACTTTGAAGAATCTTATGCCCCTGTAGCTAGACTAGAAGCTGTGAGAATTTTCTTGCTTTTGCATCCTCCATGAAATTCAAAGTCTTTCAAATGGATGTCAAAAGTGCATTTCTAAATGGATATATAAAGGAAAATGTTTTTGTTGAACAACCTCCTAGATTTGAAAATGAAAATATCCTAACCATGTTTTCAAGCTTAATAAGGCCTCTATTTTCTTAAACAAGCTCCAAGAGCTTGGTATGATCGTTTGAGTTCCTTTTTACTTGAAAAAGGATATTCTAGAGGTAATGTTGATCAAACATTGTTCACAAAAACAGTAAAAAATCAAATATTGTTGTCCAAATTTATGTTGATGACATAATATTTGGATCAACTAATAAAGGCCTTTGCACTGAATTTTCAAATCAAATGAAGAATGAATTTGAAATGAGCTTAATGGGAGATTTAACATTCTTTTTGGGATTGCAGGTTAACCAAACCATGAAGGAATCTTCATCAGTCAAACCAAATATGTCAAGGAGCTACTGAAAAAGTTTGACTTTCAGAACCTTAACACTCAAGCACACCCATTGCAATAAATGCTAACTAGAAGAAGACCCATCTGGTAAGTCAGTAGATCCAAAGACCTACAGAGGTATGATTGGCTCTCTGCTCTATCTTACTACTTCTAGACCTGACATTCAATTTTGTGTGTGTCTTATGTGCTAGATTCCAATCTAATCCTAAAGAAAGTCTGTGCTTTGCTGTGAAATTTTTATTTTGGTGGACATGTGACTTAGGAATTTTATCCTGCTGGTTGCATTAGAATTGTTTGCCTATTGTGATGCTGATTATGCTGGTGTAAGTTAGATAGAAAAAGCACAAGTGGCTTGTGTGTATTTCTAGGTGGGTGCCTTATTTCTTGGGCTTCTAAGAAGCAACATTCAGTTGCTCTGTCAACTGCAGAAGCTGAATATGTTGCAGCAGGTAGATGTGGAACTCAGATTCTCTGGGTGAAACATCAACTTCTTGATTATAACCAAGATTTAGGGTGTGTACCCATCTATGTGATAACACAAGTGCAATCAACCTTTCTAAAAACCCCATTCAGCACTCTAGAACAAAACACATTGAAATTAGGCATCATTTCTTGAGAGATGAGGTTGCAAAGAAATCATTTGAACTCCACTTCATTGAAACTGAAAAACAAATTGCAGATATATTCACTAAACCCCTTCCTGAAAACAGATTTTCATCTTTAAGGAGAGACTTGGTCTTTGCAAATGTCCACCTTTTTGATTTCTCTCAAGGTTTGGGTTGAGTGTAATGCATTGTCTAAGGGGGAGTTCCTTGCATCTCATAATTCTTTGCTTCCTTGAGTTACATTGTTCATATCTCTCTCACTTTCAATTCTATTCCCTTTTTACAATAAATTCTCCAACTCTTATTGTGTTAAAATTTCTTGGTATATCAAATGGTGATTTGGAGAAGGACAAGTTATGCTTGTCTGGACACTATCACTATGCGAGAGTATATGTCTCCGCCAAGTACTAAGAAATTGATATGCAATGTTGAGGGGGAGCTTTTACTGTTCAAAGAGGATCCTTTTCTGATTTCAAAACTTGCTTTTTCACTTCCATTTCTTTTTGATAATGAATTCTTCAACTCTTATTGTATTGAAATTTCTTGGTATATCAAATGGTGTTTGGAGAAAGACAAGTTAGGCTTGTCTGGAAACCTTTCATTATGCGCGAGTATATGTCTCCGCCCAGTACCAAGAAATAGATATGCAATTGTTGAGGGGGAGTTTTTGTTGTCTAAGAAGAAAATCTTCTGATTTCCAAAATTTATGTATCTTTATTTTGATGAAAAGTGGTTGAAATCATCATATCAGGGGGAGCTAGAAAATTCACTAGTCATAACTTTGCAAAATTCAACTTCTCTTGAATCTCATCAATTCCTTGCATGATGTCCTCATTCTAAAGTCTAGAGTCACAAAATGAACCTTGAGTGATTTATTATATTTTTACTAATCAACTTTCAACTATGTCTTTCAATCCACAGAAATTCAGATCTCTTCCTAGCCTAAATAACAAGTTGTGCTTTGAACTTAAAACATATCCTTGTTTGCAACTGATGACTGGATGTATTTGAAATTCTATCTCACAAACTCTCCAAAATCTATAAAATCCAACAGAGCAATGGCTTTGTGCTGAGAAACTGCACACCTTCACAATGAATGAAGTGCAATGTATGTCATGAGGCATTATTGCTAACTCTGTTCAAAGGGGATCAAAATTGAAAATAAATTCAAAACTAAACACAAATGTGCTATGCTTTTTGATGATGACTGAGTAACTGAAAATATTGGCGTCTACAAAACGTATATTTTCATGTCAAAAGGTCATCATTACCCCTTGAGACTTGACAATGACTAAATCTTAAGTATCCAGGGACTATGGTGTGTAAAAAGCACTAGTACTTGAGTGAAAGAGATTTATATCATTTGATAGTTTGTTAAAAGAACAAAAATATGAAAATTATTGGAGATTTGTTTAGAAAGAATCATCTTCTTCCTTCATCAAGTTGTTCTTTAAGTTTGTGTTTTACTTTCAACACAATTGTATTTGGTCTAGATGACATCTTAATTCTTGAAAATTGAGAAACATGGTAGTTTTTGGTTGATTGTTAGATACATTATATCCCTCAATTTATCATCTTGTTGACTCAAGTCTTGGAATGCTAATATCCTGTTGGAAATTGCTTGAAAAACTTGATTTGTGATGAATTCTTGCAAAATATAACAAATGAATTTTTAAGCCCCTTAAAAATCCTTGAAATGATAATTCTTCTCATGCTTTATCATTCTAAAGATGTCCCCAAATTTCTCAAAATTTCCTCTTAAAAATTCAAATTTTCATCAAGGCCGTGTCGACACACATTGTGACCCGTGTCGACACACTATGGGTCAGGTCGACACACCCTCTTCATGTGTCGACACACCCCTTGCCAGAATCCTTTTTAGACCATTAGGGTTTATGATTACCCTTGTTGTTCCTGCGGGACAGTGTACCACTGAAACCCTTTTTGGGCATCAGGTCGACCCGACGGCCTCTTTCTCATTCCTTGTTTTCCGGCAAGAAATCCTCCCAAATTCTCTCTCAATCGCATCAAACCTTCATCATCTCTCCAATCTTCCATCCATTCCGAATTCCACTCCTCTTGCACCATGGTCAGGAAGTTGGGTCCCCACCGTGGCGCAAGGTCAAGGGCCTCATCAAGGCCAATTCCGGCAGAGGTTGCCGTTGAACAATTTGAAAGAAGAACCAGAGAAGAAACGACCCTGCCGAGCAACCAGGATCTTCTTCTGCACCTCAGAGGGCAGCCAAGAGAGGTAGAACATCCACTTCAGGCAGAGGTAGTCTTACCCCAAACCCTAGACAAGAAATTCAGGGTTCCCCTTCTGAAGACCCTGCGGAATCCTCCTCTTCCTCTGAATCTTCTGAGTCTCATAGTGCCCCCAAACTTATCTTGAAGCCCAGAATTTTAGATTTGACAGATGTTGAGCTAGCAAACACTTTTCCAGAGATTCAGACACTGTTCTCCTTTCAGTCTTGGTTGATTTTCATATCAGATTTTCCAATCTTTTATCCAAGACTAGTTCAAGAATTTACAAGACAAGATCTGAAATGCACAAAATTTGGGTACCAATCCTTGTCAAGGGAGTAACATCAATTTACCAACAAAATTAGCTGCTACCCTATTTCATGCTCCAAATGAGGGTGCCAATTGCAACCAGTTTGACTTCAACCTTCATGAAGCCTACACACTCTTGACTGGCCTACCTTCTGATCCATCTGATCCCAAACACACATGTCACCAAATTCAATACCAATACCTTTTCCCCAGTGTTGAGGGTCATCCACCACATGTTGACCACCATAATTACACCTTAAGGTGGTGGAAGGGACAGATTAACAGAATTCAAAGGCTTGTACTCTTTTGCATGAAAAAGGATATAAAGGTGAACCTCTATCACATTATGCATCAGATAATGTCAGAGACCATCAGGAAAGATCTCAAGAGATCACTTCCATATGCTGCTCACCTCACCCCAGTGTTTGAGCACTTTGGTGTGCCATTGGAGGGTGAGAAATTCCAGACAATTCACAAATCAATATCTATTGCTTCAAGAACATTAAGAAGTTCATGGGATTTAGAATGGAGGGCAACCAAATTAGGAGAGGTCCAGTCCTTTTTGAGGTACCTGAAATCCAAGAAGACCAGCATCAGGTTCAAGATCAAGGGGATCAGCCCCAAGCACAAGAGGAACAGCCTCCAGCTGAAGGGGACCAGCCCCTAGGTCAAAAGGATCAGCCTCCTGTGAATGAGGATCAGCCTCCTGTGAATGAGGATCAGCCTCAAGTTCCTACTGAAGGTGAAATTCCAGTTCCTACCCCTATATCACCTCAGTTTCAACCCTCCTTCATTCACTCTGAATTTCCACAACCCTCATTCCAACCATCCACTTCTTCTGGTGGTCCTCAATTCCAGCAGAATTGTTCTCTTTCCTCAATGCTAAATTGATACATTGAACTCCACTATTCAAACCATGTCAGACAAATTTGAGTTGAGAGTTCAAAGACTAGAGAACACAGTGTCAGCTAAGTTTGTTGAGCAGAAGGAAGCCTCAGATTATGCAGCTCAGAGATTTAACAGACTTATAGGCACTCTGGGAGATGCCTATATTGAGCTGAAAGAGCACCAAGAAAAGCTGGAAGTAGTTCTTCAGGGAATTTTGGCAAATTCCCAAGCAGATGTCTTCAACACTACAGAGACTCTTTCTCAGCTTAATATAACCAGGTGTGCTTTTGCTTATCTAGCTGATGATTTGGAAAGCATGAGACACTTTAATGAACACATTGGTCAAGAGATCTCAGCCATGAAGAATGAAGTAAAGATAATTTCAAGGCCTGGTTGGTCAGATGGATCTTCATCAAGCTCTCAACCTATCTCAGATGATTTGAAAAGAATTCAAAGCACCTTGATGGAGAATTCTGATAGAATGGAGCATTATCTTCAAACTAAGCTGACAACTATCCATGAACATATGAAGTCAAGCATGACTTCAATGGACAAAAGATTGTCAGACATTGAGCTTATTCTTGCTCTAATTCCTCCTCCTCCTCCATCTTCTACCTAATGTATATTTGTTTTGATGATGTCAAAGGGGGAGAAGAATGAATGAATTGAATGTAATATTTTGATGTAATGGTCTTTTGAATGAAATGAAATGTTTGCTTGGCTTCAATGAAAAGTATTGTGATTGTGAATGCAAATCTTTGTCTTTGTGTTTGAATACTTGTCAAGTTGCTTGATCTGTGTGCACAAAAGTTCTCATTTCAAGTAACATTGTATCTCACAAACACATCATCAATTGTTACTGAAGAACATCAAAAAGTCCTTGACAAGTATGAACAAAAAGAAAACAAAAATTTAAACAATCAAAAATTGCTTAAAAACACACTTCATCAAACCACATTGAAATATGGATTTAATGTTGCCATCATCAAAAAGGGGGAGATTGTTGGGTTGAGTGTATATTTCATAACATTTCCCTCCTATTTTGATGATGACAAGAGGTATTTTTTTCTTAAAGCAATTTAAACGAAACATGTCAAAATATGTTACCTGAAATCATGTTCAAAAAGGCATGTTTTTAATCCACATTTATCATTTATAATCTTGATAAATCATTTAACTAATGATATATGTGTTGTATATTTCAGGAACAACCTGTGTGCAAAAGTGTGTCGACACACCCCTCTTGGTGTCGACACAAGGTCTCAGGTCCGAAGGCAAAACACATCTGTGTTGATTGTGTGTCGACACACATGCCAGTGAGTGTGTCGACACACTAGACTTCCCACCGAAGGCCAGTTCTCAGGTTTAATCAGGGTGTCGACACCAATTGGATTGTGTGTCGACACAGGATGGGCTTTCCAGAAGATCAAGCCTTCAGTCTGCAATCAGTGTGTCGACACCACCTGAAGAGTGTGTCGACACCATGGGTTTCCCAGAGACCATATTTCAGGCTTTGATCAGGGTGTCGACACTACCACCAGGGCAGGTCGACACACTCCAAGAAGATTCCAACTTATCTTTGCTGAATGCCACGTGTCTTCCTAGGGCGATCAGGAATCAACCTGGGATCGCGTGCCCTTGTACCCAAAAGGGTATACTTGGAATCTTTTGTGTATAAAAGCCTCGTTTATGGCCAATCATCAAAAAGAGCCGACCCAACAAACTCTTGTGCCTCCTGAAAAGTTCTTGGCGGCCACAAGAGCTCGTGTCTCCCTCCTCTGTCTTCCTGGAGCTTCCAGAAGACCAATTCTCACCAATCCAAGTGTGAGAATTGGGGTTTGATCTTTGAAGAAGCCTCTGAAGCATCCCTAGGAAGCAGATCTTGTAGAAGCCATCGTTGGAGAAGAATTCAAGGAAGATCCAAACTCCCAGATTACAGAGCATCGCCTTGGACTTCAAGTTTGCAAGCTTCTTCCCAATCCAAGCTTCTACAAGGGAGTACACTTGAAGAACGAAGTCATTCAATACATTTTACTGTACTTCTGTTCTTCTGAGATATCTCTTGAGACTATGCAAGTGCTTCTGCATAATCCTCATTAGTGTTCTCATTTTCGACTAGATCTGTGCTAGAAGGTCTATGTCTTGAGTTGGTGTCTAGCAACCATTGTGTGAGCATTGTGCTCAAGTTGTGTGAGCATTGTGCTCAGGTTGTTGTGAGCCGTTGTGCTCAGTTTGAGTTGTCTAACTCAAGGTTGTGTTGAGCAGTCTTGCTCAGTTGTTCTAGAGTAGTCTTGCTCTAGAAGTTGTGTGAGTTGTAAGCTCTCTAGTGTTGGAGTTGTCAGGCTCCATGGGTGTGTTACCCAGTTGTGTTTAGTGAATCCTCACGGGTTGTGAGGGGTGGATGTAGGAATCACTTGGGTGATTTCCGAACCACCTAAAAATCCTTGTGCATTTGTCTATCTGTGGTTTGATCATTTCATCCGTTAGATGCTTGCATAGGATCATTTAATATTCACTTAATCAACTTGTTTCACATCTATTTTTACCAACTCACTCAAATCTCATCAGATCTGTATTTTTCACTGATTAAAACAGCCTCTGATTTAAAAGTATTTTAAATTGCTTAAGCTTCCGCAGAAAGTGCATAGATCTATTCATCCCCCCCTTCTAGATCTTTTCCACACCTTCACTTCGATCCTTCAGTTGTTGCGAGTTTTGAAGGAATCGTTGCGATTGCTTATAGAATCGTTACGGCGAGCAAGTCGTTGCGAGTTCTGAAGGAATCGTTGCGATTGCTTATAGAATCGTTACGGCGAGCAAGTCGTTGCGAGTTCTAAAGAAATCGTTGTGGTAACTTATAAAATCGTTACAACAAGCAAGTCGTTGCGCTTTCTAAAGAAATCGTTGCGTTACTTATAGAGTCGTTATGACAGGCAAGTCGTTGCGCTTTCTAAAGAAATCGTTGTGATGACTTATAGAATCATTATGACAGGCAAGTCGTTGCGCTTTCTAAAGAAATCGTTGCGATGACTTATAGAATCGTTATGACAGGCAAGTCGTTACGCTTTCTAAAGAAATCGTTGCGATGACTTATAGAATCGTTATGACAGGCAAGTCGTTACGCTTTCTAAAGAATCGTTGCGATGACTTATAGAATCGTTATGACATCGACTTGCTTGAAACAACATGACTTTTCAGTCTTATAAGGAAATCGTTATACTTATACAGAAACCGTATGATCTTTAACAGAAATCGATATGAACTTTGAGAAATATTATGTTGAAAAGATTAAAGCTTCAGAGAAGTAATGCATACCTTTATTGGCTTTTTGACCTTGGTAATTTTTCCTCTACTTTAAGACTTATGAAATATTCATTAGATATTATTGATAAAAACTAGTTTAGTTTTGTTAAACACCAAAATACATATGTAATTAATTAAAATTACATGGGAACAGATTGATCATCAATCTCCCCCTTTTTGGTGATGACAAAACTGAACAATGTGCATGAAAAAAATATCTGAAATCAGTCTGAAGATAAGACATGCTAATTTTCTCCCTTAAAAATTATTGGAATGTATTTCAGACATGCTAATTTATCCCCATTTTTGTCATTGAGCAAAAAGACAATCTGAGACAAAGAAAGAAAGAGAAGAAATAGTAGTACACAAAAGAGAGATTTCATTAACTTTGTGGAGGTACAGGTAAATAGAAAGCGGGAGAAAAAGAGAGGCCAAATGGGAGATGGTTTCCCATGCCTGTGCTTCCTGCTCTTCAAAATGAGTTTTAAAAACTCCAAAAGACAAAGAGTAGGATGGTCCCATGGAGGAAGCCATCCTTTTGAGATGAAGATCTAGTGCTGATAGAGGAGATCAGCATATGCATCCTTGTCCATGGTCATCTTGAGCAAACGACGAGACCCAAAGCTAGCACAGGTGAGGAATTGGTCCACGGTCACAGGATAGTGGTTGAGGTTATCTCTGAGAGCCTTGCACATAGCCACATAAACTTTGTATCTTTCCTCCCAGATTTTGAAAGGGTCATTAACAAGATGAATATAATTCATATCCAAGAAAGTAGCTGGAGAAATGGCTGGTTTGCCTTCCCTGGCCTGAGCTTCATTAAGAGCAAACAACTGCTGAGCTGACAAAGGATAGAACTTGGACCATTCTGAGGATGTCAGCCTTTCACATTCAGACAGAATGGGGGCTAGAACTTCAGCACTTACATGCCCCTGGTGATATTCCCTAAATAGGAATCTAGGAAAAGCAACCAGGCAGCCTTTCTGTACTTTAATTCTGCCCATTACTCTGGCAAAACGCTCAAAGATGATGGATCCTACAGAGGATTCCATAACTAAAAAATGGATTTGAGGATGGACTATCTCTTCAGGCACTTGGAGGGTAGCAAAATCTACCTGAACATCTGAAGTATGGGAGATGTCTGGAGTGAGAGCTGAAATGGCCCTTTTGAACTGGCTGAGCTGAACTTCAGGAAGTCGAGGACATATCTGTAGTTGTTGAACAACACATAGTGTCTGACCATCTTGATTTCCTTTTGAATGAAGGGTGCCCAAAGATCTTTATGATACATCCTGAACCACTCAGATAAGGTCAGGGAGTGGTCCCTTGGAGGGAATCTAGCAGATTTGGCAAGAATAAATTTCTTGAAGAGATCCTTGTGACCTTTGCCCCATTGATCTTCTGATTTGGAGTGGGCAAGAGAGAATATTTTAGATTTTTCGGGTTTTGAAAGAGAGAGTAGGGTAGAATGGTGTTCAATGATCTGAAGATTTGAAAAGGAAGGTTAATGATGGTGGCAAGAACAACTTTGGAAAGGTATTCCCTATACAATGGGTTATTTTTGTTGTCCACTGTGAGAGAGAACCACAAAGGAGGATATTTAGGTTCAGAGGAAATGGAGGAAGTGGAGATAATTTCCTGTTCTTGGGGCAGGACTGGAAGAGTCTGCCCTATGGACATGTTCTCCAACCTTCAACACAGACCTGAGGATCCCTTCCTCAAACTCATCCTTTCCTTGTTCCATAAAGGGAGAGTTAAGTTGGGCTCTTTCAGGTATGATAGTGATGAAAGAGGGTGGAGGAGTAGGATGAAGAAAAGAGTGTGAAGAAGTTGGGAGGTCAGCAACTGGTCCAAGGGAGGGACCAGAGGAGGAGGAGGAGGCTCCAGCTGAGGATGCTGGAGGGGCCTCATGAATAGGAGAAGGAGAAGGAATTGTAGTAGAGGAGGCTGGAGATGAGGTAGAGTGAAAAGGTGCTGGAGAGGAAACGGTTCTGCATTGAGGCTTCTTGTAGGTTTGAGGTGCAGGAGGAGCTGTAGGAGCTGATGGTGGAGATGGAGGAATAGGTGTGTGAGAGGGAGAAGAGGGAGCTGGGGGCTTGGGTGCCAAGGACTCATTGCCTCTTTCTGCACAGACTCACTCTCCAATGGCCCTGATGGCCCTGACCCTTGCTCAGCTGGCCCTGGAGGCCCTTTAACCTGATCATCTGGCCCAGATGGCCCTTTAACATTTACTGCTACCTCTGCTGGTGCTGCTGCTGCTTCTGGCCCTGTTGGCCCTGCTTCTTGAACTGAGGCCTAGACACCCCTGACTCCGGAACCTGAGCTGCAGTAAGTGGAGGAGAAGGAGGAGTTTGAGCTCCAACCACCTTGAGAATGTCACCCAGCAAATTTTTCATGGTGCCCATTTTCTGATTAAACCACTTCATGGATTTCTGATGTTGGAGATATCCTTTGAAGTTGAAGCTTGGCTCATGAAGATGGAGGATACATCAGACTGAAGAGAACACAGAATAGTGCCTTGAGCATCTAGCCTCTCAATCACATGCTTTAAATTTATTACAATTTTCTGCTTCATTTGCCTTTCAAAAGGAGTGTCTGCTAACATGGTACTCTGGATTCTACTTCTTTCCCTTTTCGCCTAGCCTCTGAAATTGGAGGAGGCTGATCATCGTCTGAATCAGAGGAACTGACTGTCTCCCCTTCTCTGACATCATTTTGATCACGAGGTAGGTCTTCATCAACTGGTACATCACCCATTGGCTCATCATGGTGAGCTGCTTCTTCTGCTTGACCTTCCTTGGATTGCTCCCCCTAAGCTGGAGCATCCCTTTCCATTGGTTCTTGCTCCCCCTGAATGGGAGTATCTTCTTCCAAAATAATATTAACAGGAGCATCTGATTGCTCCTCCTGAACTGGTGCTTCCACTGATTCCTCAATGTGGCCTGATGCCACAACTTCTTCTGCAATTCCACCAGTCTCTGAGGTGACTGGAGTGGTGAGAACTGAATCTACTACATCTCTGAGAATGGAGGCAATAATGGAGGTGGGCAGATTATCTGCTGCACCTTCCACTGCTTCTACCTGAATAACAAGAATATCCGGAATATCAACTATGATGGCCTCTCCCTCGGCCACTGTGGTCTTAGACCAAACACTATCTATTACTGAAAAACCACTTTTTCGGAGATTTCTGGACCTAATTGATTGGCCCATTTGCTCAACAACTGCTCCTGCCAGATCAATACCAAAGTGCTTGAAAACTTTGGTAAGCATATGCGCATACGAGAAGGAAACATTTAGCTTGGATTTAGTGTCCCAGATCTGATCTCTGGCAAAAGCCATTCTTTCCATCATTACATCGGCCATGTTGATTTCCTTGTTCTGTATGGCCCAAAACATCATTTCAGAATCTGCCTTTGAACAGGTGGAGAATGTGGCGCTTCTTGGAACCAAAATTTGACATACTATGAAGTGAAGGAGGCGGTTGAACGCATTTAGCTGGTTGATGTCCAATTTTCCATCTCTTAATCTGTATCCCGGCCCTACAATGCCAAGACCCTTGACTTGGGTATTCACGGAGTGAACCCCACTATGCCCCGATGTTGTTATTCCAAACAACTCATGCAATAGCTCGCTGTCTATCTTAATCTGGGTTCCCTTGACATATGAAACCAGGGACCCATCTTCTTGAGTCTTCAAGCATACATAGAAGGCCTTCACGAGGTCTGGATAACTTACCTCAGAGAAGGTTGTTACTTCCATCCATTTCATCCTGATCAAAGCTTCAATAACACTGAGCATACCATTCTTTTCAAGATCCGCAATGTCCACTGCCTTGTTCCCACACACTTTGGTCTTCACGAACTGGAACCTCTCCTGCTGCTCAGGAGTGAGGAACTCGGCACTGTAGCCACCCAAACTCCCGGGAACGGCTGATGCGGCCATGGAATCAAGTAAGGAAGTTTTTCTGGAGGGTTGAGAAGGAAGGAGGAGAGAAAGCTCTCAAGAAATTTCGCGGGAAGAGGAAAGAAGCTTCAAAAATAGCAGAGAGTCGATGTCGAAATCGCTAGGGCATCGGCTTGAGTATCCAGACGAAAGAGAGAAAAGTTGAAGACGAGATATGAATCATTATCTCATTCAATTTTAGGAATTAATTAATGCGTTGTGGAAAGTGAGGTGCCAAAAGGCGGCAGAAGAAGACAAAAGAGTTTGACTATTCAAACCGACTTCAATGAGAGAGCGGTTACAAAGGATAATTTGAATTTCTTTTGCTTAAAGGCATGGAGGGAAAAATTACTTAATTCCGAAATTTAATGTGCCGATTTTAAACAGAACCTTTTTCACAAATTGCACATGCCTAATTCCCTTCTAAGAGATGTGAATCTCTCCTCGGGTAAGGCTTTTGTGAAAATGTCGGCTAACTGACCATTTGTATCAATAAAAGATATTTCAATATTATGATTTGCAACATGATCACGAATAAAATGATATCTAACCTCAATATGCTTGGTCCTTGAATGTTGAACTGGATTCTTGGTGAGATTAATGGCACTGGTGTTGTCACACAACAGTGAGATGGATTTGATGTTTAATCCAAAATCTTCAAGTTTTGCTTTATCCATAAGAGTTGTGTACAACAACTTCCAGCAGCTACGTATTCAGCTTCAGCTGTAGATAGTGCCACTGAATTTTGTTTCTTTGAAGACCAAGATATCAAACATCCTGCAAGAAATTGAACAAACCACTGGTACTTTTTCTATCTAATTTGCATCCAGCATAGTCAGCATCGGATAACCTACTAAGTTAATTTCACAACATTTTGGATACCACAGACCTAAGTCATGAGTTCTTGCTAAATATCTAAATATTCTTTTCACAGAATTAAATGTGATTCTCTAGGATCTGCTTGATACCTAGCACACATGCATACACTAAATAAAATATCAGGTCTACTAGCTGTTAAATAAAGAAGTGAACCTATCATACCTCTGTAGATATTTTGATCTACTTTCTACCATCTTTATCACTGTCCATTCTTGTTGATGTACTCATTGGTGTTGACAGTGGTTTGGTGTTATCTAATCCAAATTTCTTTAAGAGTTCTTTTGTGTACTTTGCTTGACAGATGTGAGTTCCTTCCTTTCCTTGTTTGATTGTAGTCCAAGGAAATAATGAGTTCTCCCATCATGCTCATTTCAAATTCTCCCTGCATCAACTTTTCAAAGTACTTGCGAAGGGATTCATTAGTAGACCCAAAAATAATAACATCTACATAATTTAGACTAGTAGAATGTGTGTGACTTTGACTTTATGAAAAGAGTACTATCTACTTGACCTCTACTGAAACCATGGTTTAAAAGAAAAGAACTAAGCCTTTCATACCAGGCTCTAGGTGCTTGCTTTAAACCATATAATGCCTTGTGAAGTTTGAAAACATGATTAGGAATTTTGTGTCATCAAAACCCGGGGTTGTTCCACATAAACTCCCTTTTATAAAACCATTTAAAAATGCGGATTTAACATCCATTTGAAATAATGTAAATTCAAGGCTGATGCATATGCAAGTAATATTCTAATAGCCTCAAGTCTAGCTACATGTTCACAGGTTTCATCAAAATCTATGCCTTCCTCTTGAGAATAGCCTTGAGCTACCAATCTGGCCTGTTTCTTAAGATAACACCAGTTTCATCCAGTTTTTTCTGAACACCCATTTGGTGCCAATGACTGGACGGTCTGATGGTCTAGGAACAAGTGACCATACTTGGTTTCTCTTGAATTGATTTAGTTCATCTTGCATGGCTATTATCCAAGATTCATCAGTAAGAGCTTCATTGACTGTCCTAGGCTCTATTTGAGAAACAAATTCTAGGTAATCACAGGGAATACATTACCTCTTGTTCTTACCCCTACAGATGGATCACCAATAATATTTTCGAGAGGGTGATCTTTCTTGTGTCTCCATTCCTTTGGGAGATTTTCATGTGTAATTTCCTTTTGTTGCATGTCTTTCAGAGGTGGATCATCCTGTCCTCAATGATGTATTCTTTAGTTTTTGGACAGCTCATCTGTATCATCATTATCACTATCTTCTTCCTTCTTAAGGAAGGGTTAGTTTCATCAAATAATATGTACAGACTGTTCAATTAATAAAGTGCGTTTATTAAATACTCTATAACCTTTGGGTTTAGAGGTGTACCCCATGAAGATGCCTTCATCTGATTTGACATCCAGCTTACCAATGTCCCTTTTTCCATTGTTGTGGATGAAACAAGGACATCCAAACGTCCTGAAGTGGCTGATCTTTGGCTTCTTTCCCTTGAACAATTCATATGCAGTCTTCTTCAGGATTGGCCTAATCATTACTCGGTTAATAATGTAGCTTTTGTGTTGACTGCTTCACCTCAGAAGTATCTGGCAGATCATATTCTGAGAGCATAGTTCTTGCCATATCCAATAGGTTCTATTATTTCTCTCAGCGATACCATTTTGCTGTGGTTTGTTTGGTGCTGAGAAATTATGCTCAATTCCCTGATCATCACAGAATCTAGCAAACGTTTCATTCTGAAATCACCACCATGATCTGATCGGATAGACACAATGCTGAACTTCTGATTTTCTGGACTTTCTTGCTGAAACTGACAAAGTTTTCGAAAGTGTCATCTTTATGCTCTAGGAATGATACCCATGTGAATCTTGAGTAGTCATCGACTATGACAAATCCAAAGTTCTTTCCTCCAAGACTGGTAGTCCTCATTGGCCCAAATAGATCATATGAAGGAGCTCTAAGGGTTTTGAGGTGGTTACCATGGTCTTCGACTTGAAGGAGCTCTGGTGTGCTTTCCCTTAGCACAAGGTCTATAGACACCATCCATTTTTGCACTGACCTTAGGTAGTCCTTCCAAAGATTCTTCTTCAGAAATTTCTCATGCCATCTATGCTGCAATGACCTAGTCGTCTGTGCCATAATTCAGTAGATTTATCCTTATTTGCTGCCAGACAGACGTTTTGATCCTTGAGTCCTCAAGATAGAGCACATACAAATTCTTTTCTCTATTAGCTTCGAAGATGACTGCTCCATCCTTCAGTATGCTGCACTTTGACTCTTGAAATTTGATCTGATGGCCTCTATCACACAGCTGGCTGATGCTAATGAGATGTGCTTCAATCCCTTGACTAATAACACATCTTCTATGACTGTTTTTCCTTTGTTATTCACAGAACCACTGCCTATCACTGTTCCTTTCCCATTATCTCCATAAGTGACTGTTCCTTCTTCAGCTTGGAAAAGAGAGAATAACTTCTGGTTTCCTGACATGTGCCTTGAGCACCCACTATCCAAATACCACTTGGATGCTCGAGGGTTAACCTTAAATAAAAGCATCAAGTTTTAGGTACCCAAATTCTTTTGGGTCCTGATGGGGTAGGTCATTGATTTTACCTTTTATTATCCATTTCTTATGTCTTGTTAGGCATGTAGTTATGATATGTCCTAACTTGTTGCAGTGACTACAGCAGGATAATTGGTTACTTTTTCTATGTATTTGAAATCAGCTTTGTATGCTACATCTTGTTCAGGTACAAATTTTGGTGTTGGATATGTTTTAGGATAAACTATGGTTTCTTCATTATCTGGGGGTGTATATCCTAATCTATTTTTCTTCTTACCTGATCTTCTAGCACCTTTTAATATGAGGGAGTTTTTACCATTGGTGAATTTTTCTAATGTGCTAGATAACTGTATATTTTTTCTGTTAGTGTTTTGATTTCAGTTTCAGTTCATCTGAACTTACTTGTTTCTCTAATTTAGTTATTTGATCATTCTTAGCTTTTAGCTCTTCACATAACAGTTCATTTCTTCTTTTGAGTTCAGTTATTTGACTTTCTAATTGTTCATTTTCTGATTTTAGATCTGAGTTTGTATTTTCTATACAGACTATGTTTTCTTGCTTACTTTAATAGTTTTGTCACTTCTTTATATTTTTATATAGTTCGTTGAAAGCCTCTTCTAAACTATCAGAATCTGAACCATTGCATGAATCAAAAGAGGAGTCAGAAGTTACTTGTCTTCGGAATTGGCCATGAGAGCCAAGTTGGCTTCTTCTTCATCGCTGTAGGAGCTTGACTCATTGTCTGAGTCACTACTGTTTCCCATGCGGCTGCCATTGCCTTCTTCTTGTATTTCTTGAATGGTGAAGTTATCTTCTTCTTATGTTCATCTTTCTTGAGCTTTGTACAATCTACCTTGATATGTCCAGGCTTCTTGCACTCATAACATGTAGGTTCTCTTTTCTTCAGATCTTTTCCTTCTTGCTTCTTAAACTCTTTATTTCTCTTGAAGAATCTTCTGCCAGATTGAAACTTTTTCTTTTTGGCTAGAATTTGTTGAAGTCTTCGGGACAGCATAGCTTCTTCATCATCACTGTCCTTGCTATTCTCACTGTTTTCCAGTGATTCTTCTGACACTTCTTCGTCAGCCTTGAGCGCATTTGACTGCTTCTTTCTGCTGGAGGATTCTCCTAATCTCTCCATGTTTATCTCATGGGCCATAAGGGACCCAATGAGCTTTTCTAAGGATATTTTTTTAGATCGTTAGCTTCCTCAATGGCTGTTACTTTTGGGATCCATGAGGATGGTAAGATCTAAGAATCTTTTTGACCATATCTCCCATTTCATAGGTCTTTCCTAGACCAGCTAGACCATTTGTGATGTCAGTGAAACGACTGAACATTTGAGTTATGGATTCACCTGATTGCATCTGAAATCTCTCATACTGAGTGACAAGAATGTCGATTGTTGTTTCCTTTACCTTGTCTGTGCCTTCATATGTGATCCTGAGCTTTTCCACATTTCCATTGAGGATTTGCAGGCTGAAACTCTGTTGAACTCTTCTTACTAGAGCACAGCATAAGATGCTCTTTGCTTTGCAATCAAGGAGATCTTCTTTATGTCATCATCTGTCCATTGAGCTTTCTCATTTGTGACTACCAGATCACCTTCTTCCACTATGGACCAAATTTGATAGTCGTGGCCTTGTAGAAAGTATTCCATTCTGGTCTTCCAGTAAGGATAATCTTCACCATCGAAGAGAGGGCGTCGGTGCAGACTGACCTTCAAGGTTACCTTGGGCTGCCATGGATCTTTACTCTTCAGATCGTTGGATCTTTTTTCTTTGTCGAAGAGACTCGCTCTGATACCACTTGTTGCCCAGTTGACGAGCCCAGAGGGGGGGTGAATGGGTCTTTAAAAATTAATCTATTAATATACCTGTAAATAAAAACATTCACACAAATGATCTTCGAAGGAGGAGGTTAGTGATGTTAGTTTAAGAATCAAACACACAAAGAAGACAATCACACAACACAAAGGATTATCCTGGTTCGGACCTCCTTTCCTTAGGAGTCCTACGTCAGTCCCTGAGCAACAACTCAGGATTTCACTAACTAGGGTACAGTCCACCTAAGGACGGAACAACACCCAGCTTAGCTGGTCTTCCTTCACACGAAGGGAATTACAACACCCTGGATACCCCACTAGGTCTTCCTTCACAACCGAAGGGAAACAACACCCTGGATACCACCAGGTCTTCCTTCACAACGAAGGGAAACAAACCCTGGATACACCAGGTCTTCCTTCACACACGAAGGGAAGCACAAGCGAGAGAGAAAGAATTCAAGCCCCTAGATCAAGCTTTTAAATAAGCCAGGATCTGAAGCAACTAGAACTGAGAGCAAAGATTCTAAGCTAAGCACACTCTCAGAATACACAAGCTCTCAAGATTTCACTACAGAGTGGAGCGCAAAGAGCAACACGAGAAGGAATGAGGTTCTTGGCTCTTAGGATTCTAGCAGAAGATTTGAATTGCTTCAAGGAGTGTCTCTACTTCGATGATCCTTGTCTTATTTTCTGTCTTGAATTTATATCTTCATTTGAAATCTGGCGGTTGAGGTAATCGTTGTCTCTTAGATAGGTAGACGTTAGACTGCTTGACATTGGGAGCGTCAACAATCTTTTATCCATTTGAGCACGCAAAGAGATATGTCTTCTGGCGTCAGTATGGGCCAACGTTGTGTGACAGAACATCTTTAGGACCCTGCACACATTAATGCTAGAAAAGTAGACAGCTAGACTGTCTCTTGTTGTCAGTAAACGTTGACATGAGTTTCACCAAAATAGCAATGCCAAATAGTTTGATCTAAAAGATGTTGACAGAGTATGCACGATAATGAAAAGATACATCTGCATGCATGCAGTAGATACGTTCTGTCTTCATTAAATGAACATCAGTCAGACAGATAAGAGAAGACGTTGACAATTCAGCGCTTTAAATATCAAGTCGATATAACTATAAAGATGTTATCTATATGACTTATGAAATCGTTATGAATATGACAGATTTGACCAAGTCGTTATGAGATATAGCAAATCGATGTGAAACGCTTATCAAATCGTTATAGAAAGCAAATCGTTGTGTTCATTGAAGAAATCGTTGTGAAACACTTAACGAATCGTTATAGAAAGCAAATCGATATGAGCACTTATAGAATCGTTACGGCGAGCAAGTCGTTGCGAGTTCTGAAGAAATCGTTGCGATTACTTATAGAATTGTACGGAGAGCAAGTCGTTGCGAGTTTGAAGGAATCGTTGCGATTGCTTTATAGAATCGTTACGGCGAGCAAGTCGTTACGAGTTCTAAAGAAATTGTTGCGATTACTTATAGAATCTTTACGGCGAGCAAGTCGTTGTGAGTTCTGAAGGAATCGTTGCGATTGCTTATAGAATCTACGGCGAGCAAGTCGTTGCGAGTTCTGAAGGAATCGTTGCGATTGCTTATAGAATCTTATGGCGAGCAAGTCGTTGCGAGTTCTAAGAAATCGTTGCGGTAACTTATGAAATCGTTACAACAAGCAAGTCGTTGCGCTTTCTAAAGAAATCGTTGCGATAACTTATAGAGTCGTTATGACAGGCAAGCGTTGCACTTTCTAAAGAAATCGTTGCGATGACTTATAGAATCGTTATGACAGGCAAGTCATTGGGCTTTCTAAAGAAATCGTTGCGATGACTTATAGAATCGTTATGACAGGCAAGTCGTTACGCTTTCTAAAGAAATCGTTGCGATGACTTATAGAATCGTTCTGACAGGCAAGTCGTTACGCTTTCTAAAGAAATCGTTGCGATGACTTATAGAATGGTTATGACATCGACTTGCTTGAAACAACATGACTTTCAGTCTTATAAGGAAATCATATATTATACAGAAACCGTTATGATTTAAACAGAAATCGATATGAACTTTGAGAAATATTATGTTGAAAAGATTAAAGCTTCAGAGAAGTAATGCATACCTTTATTGGCTTGTTGACCTTGGTAATTTTTCCTGTACTTTAAGACTTATGAAATATTCATTAGATATTATTGATAAAAACTAGTTTAGTTTTTTTAAACACCAAAATATATATGTAATTAATTAAAATTACATGGGGACAGACTGATCATCAGATATGCCAGGGCTTGACACCTCTTTGGTCGGGCACCGTTTAGTCTTAAAAGCTGATGCGAAAGTCGTCAAACAAAAGCTAAGGAGGCTACACTCCAAGCTCAAGATCAAAAGGAGGTTGATAAGTTGCACAAAGGCAAATTTGTTAGGGTTGTGCTTTATCCACAATGGGTAGCTAACATCGTCCATGTGATGAAGAAGGACGGTAAGGTTAGGATCTGCATAGATTTTCGTGACCTTAATCATGCTTGCCCTAAGGATGATTTTCCTCTCCCCACATAGATGTCCTAGTGGACAATACTGCCGGTTTTGAGATGTTGTCTTTCATGGATGGTTCTCTGGGTACAACCAGATCCGTCTAGAGGAAGACTAGAGAAAACTTCTTTCACCATGCCATGGGGGAGTTAGTGTTATGTTGTGATGCCCTTCGGATTGAAGAATGCAGGAGCAACCTATCAAAGGGCAATGATGGCAATCTTTCACGACATGATGCATGTGCACATGGAGGTCTACATTGATGATGTCTTGGTTAAATATAGAACTCGACATGGCCATGTTGAAGTCCTCCAGGCAGTCCTCCAACGGTCTAGAGAACATAAGCTTAAGATGAACCCCAAGATGTGTGTTTTTAGAGTATCTCAGAGAAGTTGCTGGGTTCATTGTTAGCAAGAGGGGAATTGAGATTGATCCCAACAAGGACAAAGCAATAATTGACACGCCTCCTCTAGAAATATCAAGGAAGTTAGAGGGCTAATCGGTAGACTTCAGTTCATTAGGAGATTCATTTCTCAACATTCGATCTGATGTAAGCCCTTCCATGAGATGCTTAGACGAGAGGCTAAATTTGATTGGAACGATAAGTGTCAAAAGGCCTTTGAATAATTGCAAAGTTATCTTTTCAATCCCCTTGTTCTCGCTCCTCCGGTCCCGGGTCGGCCTTTAGTGCTCTACATGTCAAACACTGAAGATTCCACTGGAGCAGTCTTGGCCCAATATGACGACGAGAAGAAGTGGAGAGTGGTGTATTACTTATCCAAGTTTTCAACGAAGCTGAGAAAAGGTACACTACTATGGAAAGGACGTGTGCAGCCGTCGTCTGGGTCACCCATAAGTTGAAGCATATTTCCTAGCTCATGAAGTGAAGCTTCTAGCACGGACAGACCAATTCAGTACTTTTGGAAAAGCTTGTTCTAACTAAATGTTTAGTGAGGTGGCTATAAGACCCAGCCCTCTCGGGCCCTTAGCCTTGTCCTCTTGGTCGCGACGGACCCCTTGGTCACGACATTGTCGCGCCAGAGGAGCGGTCATGACATGTTTTCGTCGCGGCACACCTAGCCGTCGTGTTCTGGTCGCATGGGGTGGGCATCGCATTCTTGTCGCGGCGTCTGAAGGTGACACGACTCTGGTTCTGACCGTTCTAATAGATTGTCCTTTCTATCAGAATGGCCTTATCAGGTGTTAGGTGCATACAACGTTGATGCGACCTGGGAGGCGTCAGTTCTGGTTTCCCAGTCTTCAAGGTTTGACCACTTTTCGATCTTGCGCCGGGCTCGGCAGTCGCGACATGGTTGCGATGCCCTAGGGTGTCGCGACATGCTCTCTATCGAGCCGGCTCAACCCGTGGCGTCTCTGGGCCTGTCGGTTCAAAACTGAGGCCGACGCCCATTTCCCTCTCCCTTTTCCTTTCTTCTTCTTCTCCCTTCTTCTTCCCCCTCCGAGCCTCTTGCTTCTCCAGCAATTCTTGGGTGTTTTGAGAGAGGAGGTGACGACTCCTTGGTATAGGCGACGTTCTCATGGTGCTCGAGCGAGGAGGAGGTGGTCATTCCGACGTGAGGCTCCAAGGGTCGGCTCTACTACTTGAGGTAGGGACCCCTTGTCTCCCATCATCCAGCATGCTCCCTTCCTTCGAGATTCCATACTTCTTCTTGGTTTTAGGGTTGTGGGGGTGAGATCCATGCTTTGTGTTGTGAGTTTTTCCATCGAGTGTAGATTTCTTTGTTTAATGCATAAACGTGGGCATGCTCCCTCCCCCCTATGAATGTGTTTGTACGTTTTTGGGGTGGTCCTTGGGAGGGTTGTCGGGACCCCTCTCGATGAGGTCGCGACCAACTTAGGGGGTCACGATGATGTCACGAACGACATGTCGTGACATCATTGCGACGCCCTAGGGCGTCGTGACATGGTCGTGACTGACCATGGCATCGCGCTAGTGGCACGACGGCCGTGGGTGTGGCGACAATATCAGATATAGGTAAGATCTTACGATGTTTGTTTCTCGTGGAGTCTTCATCATTTCAGGTTCTTTCTGTACACAAGAACCAGTGCTAGTTCCTAGTACGGTCCTACACTAGTCGGCCGCCGGTGCTTGGCACTTGAGTGCTTGTCCCGTGAGAGGAGGTTGTTACCGTTTACCTGGGACCTCTGTCCATGGGCGCCTGTTGAGGGAGTAGTACTTGGGCGACGGGCGTGCTCGAGTCATGGACTCTGGAGCAGGGGGAAAATGGTGGTTAGGACAGCAACATTGAGTCGTTTGCAGAGCTCTCTTAGTTTTTTGGGATCCGAGGTCGTTTGGAGTTCTTCCCGAGTAGGCCAATTAGTCCTTCTTCTGACTGCCTTGCTCTTTGTGGCCCCGGATCACTTAGAGAGGCCAGGCGAGGGATCATAGTCTGCCAAACTACGTGGTTACTGTTCTATACTTGTGTTGCTGCCCCCACTCTGACGAGACGTGGAGTTTTGGACCTGGGTCAAGGATAAGACGTCAGTGGACGCACCTGACCGGTTGACTAGTGGTAGCGGTCTCCAAAGCTAGTGTCTCTTGTCTAGGCAAGGTTCTCTGCTTGTGTTGCCAGCCATGTTGTGGTCACAACGTGCAGATTCTACGGAGTTTCTTACCGTGTTGTCCTTCCGCACCGTCGCTAGTTAGTAGCTTGCTTCCACGTTTTCTCGGGTAGAGTAGAACATATAATTTTTGTTATTTAACTTGTTCATATATGAGCTTCTTTCCTGCCTGTTAGAGCCAGTAGGAGATTGGTAGTCCTTATTGAGCTTCTGTTCTGAAGCTCATCCCTTCTTTTCCAGGTGAGGCTTCTCAGTAGCAGTAGGGCATGCGTCGGGCGGAGGAGGTGGGGCGGTAGTCGTCATCCCCGCAGCTAGCAGTGGTATCCTCCTTCAATTGTACTTCACCCTCGAGGTATGGCCCTAAGGACTATGTCCTTCCCTTTTTACTTGTACTAGTTGTGTGTGTTGGGACTGTACATAGAGCAATATGCTGCGGTCTCGCTCTCCTTTCTGCTTCCGCGTGTGTGCTTCTAGTTTAGTATTTGACATTTATTTTCATTACATATTCTGTTAGACTTGTGTTATAGCCCTTCCGAGTCCCCAGATCTGTGGGCGACGATCACGAAAATCAAGTCCTTGGCTTGGGCCGAGGGTCGGGTTCTCGGGGTTGTTACAGTGGCAAAGTTTTCTTATCCGTTTGACATCACCTACATGAATCAGAAGTCAATTAAGGGACATGCCATCGTCGAACATTTGGCCCACCATCCCTTACCTTCATGTTCTCCTGTCGATGAAAGTTTTCCAGATGAAGAGTTAGGAGCCATTATTGATGGTGAACCTTCATGGATACTTACTTTGATGGAGTTCTCAATTCTAAAGCGAGTGGAATAGGGGCAGTCCTCCTCTCACCAAAAGGGGTAGTGATTCCACACGCCTACCAACTAACCATCCCTGCCACGAACAATGTGGGCGAATATGAGGCACTCCTAGTTGGGCTGAAAATGGCATTGTTGCTCGGAGTTAAGGAGTTAAGGATAATGGAGATTAATAATTGATACTCCGGCAGTCCCTTAGCAAGAACCAGACCCGAGATCCCAAGTTGAAACCATACCAGGACTTGGTAGGAAGAGTAATCCGGCAGTTTAGGAAGCTCACTCAGTTCACACTCCTAGGGCTCAGAATATTCTGGCAGATTCACTTGCTTCCCAAGCTTCGTCTCATCCTATCCCACTAGGAAGATCTTCTGAAACCATCTCCATCCAAAGATTGAAAATCCCTTCTCATGTTGATCCATGGTTCTCTCAACTCAAGTCTTCCTCTCTTTGAGTCCATGCACTTTCAAAAGAATTAGATATCGATCTCGATGATGGCCATCCCTGGTACTTTGACATCGAACACTATCTGAAAGAGGGATCCTTCCCTGATTTTTCCACCTCTCCTGATAGACGGGCCATTCGTTGTGTCTCTGCACGCTACAAGATCATAGGTGGCATTCTCCACAAGAAATCCCTTAGTGGGTTTTATCTTCGTTGCCTTGATGAGATCGAATCTCAACGCATTATTGAAGCCGCTCACTCTAGTGAATGTGGTGGCCATGTCAATCGTAGAGCAATTTCTCAAAAGTTGCTAAGACACTATTACTGGCCTACCATGGAACAGATTGCACTCATTTTGTTCGCCACTCTACTAAATGCCAACTCCATGGTGACAAGATCCTTGCTCCTTCCTCCTCTCTTCACCCTCTCATTGCTCCATGGCCTTTCGCTATGTGGGCATTCAATGTGGTCGGTCTGCTCGAGGATAGAACCAGAGAAATCCGTATGAAGTCCTTCATTTTGACTACCATTGTGTACTTCACGAAGTGGGCTAAAGCAGAAGCATTCAAAGAGGTCAAAGTTTGAACGGTTGTTAAGTTCATCAAGCGCAACATTCTTGCAAGATTTGGCGTGCTTCGGGACATCGTCATCGACAATGGACCACAATTCACTTCACAGAAGCTTCGAGACATGTGTGGTAAATATGGTATAAACTTGCATCATTCATCTCCATATTATCCACAAGGTAATGGGCAAGCAAAAGCTACCAATAAAACTCTCATCAAAATCATAAAGAAAACTTGCAGATCTCACAATAACGCTGATGGCCAGACCGTTTGATTGAAGCTCTGTGGGCTTACCGCACCTCGTCTGAACTCCTACGAGGCAAACCCCCGATGATTTGACATGCGGATCAGATGCGGTACTCCTATATGAGATCTTCATCCCTTCACTAAGAGTTCAATTGGATTCCAAACTTGACCCCGGTCAATGTCGGGAGGCTTTACTAGCACAACCTAAACTCTTAGACGAAAGGCGGATGATAGCGGCTGACCATGCACAGGTTTATCATCAAACAATTGCACATTTTTATGCCAAAAAAAGTCCTTGAGAGAAAATTTAAAGTGGGTTAAATGGTCCTAAAGCGCAAAGTCATTAGGAACCAGGTCCCAGGAGTAAATTGCAAGAGAATTGGGAGGGTCCTTTCATTGTCAAAGAGGTATACTCGGGGAATTCTTATAGGTTAGTGGATGCCGAGGGAGTTGAGTTGTCACATCCGTGGAATGCAGTTTATCTTAAGAAGTTCTACCTTAGTCAGTCAGTCAGTCAAGCTTGTTCGTTCATCACTTGTCAATGTCATGGGTTTGAGACTCTACCTTTTCACTTGGCCACTAGCAAGGAAGGGTCTCTTCACACACCACACGATGTTGGAGTACTGACCACTTACCTATTTGACTCCTTGTTGATTCACCTCCCCGGATGGTTCATGGCCCATGAGACCTGTTTGACTCCTTGTTGACTCACCTCGGATCCCATGTTAACGTCAACATCGATGGCCGTTTACCCCAGGTTGATGGCACACCCCCTTGATGTCTACTCAGGTTGACGTCCACATAGGTTGACGTCTGCATGAGGTTGGTGACAACATCGATTGAAGCCAACCTGAGTTTACCTGTTCTACGGAACTACCCGAGAATCTCACCCACTTGCGCCCCTACTTCGGCCATGCAACGCATGGGGCTGTTCCCAACGGGCAAATGGGCCACCTTGGCACCCCTTTGACCCAGTAAAAGTCCTATGTGGCCCACTCCTATTGGCCAAGCCTTTCTACTTGGATTGCCACATGTTCAAGTGTGTTTCCTCACACTTGAGCATCCTATGCTCCCTAGCTCCACCCCCACTGCCTATACATGATGCTCCTCAGCCTTCTAAGGAGGGGGGAGTTGCTGGACGAGCTGAAGCCTTGATGCCTTGAGAGAAGAGAGAGAAAGAGCCACTTTGAGCCTTGAGAGCTTCCATCCTTCCTTCCTCTCTGCCTCTCATCACTTGGAGCATCCAGGAGGCTTCACCATGAGCTGGAGGAGTCCACCAAGTAGCCACAAGCAGCCACAAATGAGGATCATCTCCCCCTTCTTCTTCTCTTTCCCCTCTTCATCCTTTAGTCTTGCATGCTAGTCACTCTTCACACACACACACCAAGCACGTAGTGCACACTCCCACACACCTAAAAGGGGTTTTCCAAACCAAAAATGAAGGGAAGAAGGGTGGTCATAGCACTTGGCCACCCCTCTTCTCAAGCCCCCAACCGATACGGAGCTCGCCTTTTGGTCATTCTCCTTTACTTATGAACACTTACCACACTTCATTTTAGTCTTATAGAGTTCTCTTTGTCGCAGGAAAACCTTCAGCAACACCGCGGAGCTTCTTCCTTTTGGTCGGCCAAAGGGGAGAAAGTCGGCGTCCCACTATCATCCGCTCACGAGGCCACACTGTCAGGGTGATCTCAACACCTCCTTGGGCACAGTTAAGGCCCTGGCGATCACATCCTGTTCATTTGCTTGCTGGTTTTCTTATCTTTTCTTCCCTTTCTCCTTCAGTCAACTCGATCAAATGGGAGTCAACGCAAAAGGAGGACGAGGGTCAACAGGCCAGTGCACACACACACATTCACACCCGCCACAAGGGAGCCAGCGTTTGGGAGATCCAGAGACTCTAGAGAAACGGAACGTTCACAAACCTGAATGTCTATTCTAATTGTCGTAATCAAATGATCTTCCCATCTTGAGATTGATATGTTCATCTTGATGTTCTAACTTACTGTTAAACTTAAGTTGATCTTATTAAACTACAGAAAACCATGTTAATGAAACCTTGATAGTATTGCTTTATAATATGTCATCATGTTACTCGATTCCCGTTTGTTTGAAACCGGTGGATTATGATATTGAGGCATGTTCTACACTACACTCTTGCACAAATAGGCAGCCCATTCTTGGGGGATTGAAAACTCTCTACTGGACATTCGTTCTGGTAGACTAGGGACCTTTCCAACAAGACCTCCGTAATTCTGTACTCTGTGGATTCCCTTATGGAGACCGAGTACGTTGTACCATTGAAGTTCCCAGAAGATAGAAATCACTTTCATTCTCATCTACTTCTCATGAGTGTGATTCTCTACACATAAACCCAAGCCATTAATGTTAATAATGAAATAAGAATAATTGTGTCGTTATGCTGCCAAATTCTCTCTTGATCATTGTTATCATGAAATCATATTCATATGACATGTTATACTTGAAATCATTATTGAGATTACACCATTATGATATTTTGAACCATTGTTGTTGACTTTATAATCTTGAACTTCTTAACAATATTGTTCATGATACTTGCTCTTGAAACTCACTCGTGACATGATAGTCTCAGACTGCTAGTGAACATTGTATATTGACATGATCATACTAATGTTCTCGAACATACTGACGTGACATTCTTGAACTCTTGAAAGTACCCTCTTGGTAGCCTTTGAGCTATCATGGCTCCTACTGTTTTGTATCGTTCTGAATTGTCTAGCGCTATAACGGGTCTTGCGACTCTGTTGAACTTGAATGCATAATGCTGAGGGCATGGAGAGTGTCCGAGGAGCTCCAATCTAGTCCTGGGGGTAGAGAGCCACCCGAAAATACTTGTAGGGGCTAATGACGATGTCGACATTTGCACTAGCTCTGACTATTCTGATTTAGCTAAACATCTGACTGTTATACTGTTAATGTTAGTTTGTTAATTCAGACATACTGCACTATTACTATAGTACTACTGTTCTGACTATTACTGAATTGCTACTGTTATGCTAATGCTCTCTTACTACACTACTACTATTCAATTAATGTTGTTTTCATTACCTGTTATTACTTGACTGAAATAAAGTACTTGCTCGTCTCTTGAAAAGCACCTTATACAATGACTGTCTAAATTCTACAGTCTTTGACATGTACCTATCTACATGATATCCTACTAGAACTTTGTCATCGATTTTATTGTGCTTATGATTTAGCTTGTTACTCGTGCTTGCCTAGTTCATAAAGTGTTAATCACTTATATCATTACCCGCACATCGAGATGTAAATCCTACTGAGCTAATTTGCTAATACCTGCTTCGTAACATTTTAGGTAGTGAAGATGAGGAGTATGTCTAATGATGGGACTTGTGCACCGAGCGTGAAGTACACTTTAGAGAGTCTTTCTTTATTCTAGTTAGTGAGAGATTGGTAATCATTGTAATTATGTCTTTCCTTGAGAGAAAGATGAGGCTAATAGTGGAAAGTTGTCCCTATTTTAACATTTGGAGATTGTAACGTTCACTTATGATGAATAAAAGAGTTTTGATTAATGAATTATAAGCCCTATTGATATTAGTCATTTGCTTATGGCTTCTGAATGCTTACTTGTCCATCATGTTTCTGATTAATTTCGCTACTAAATTAGGAATGTGACACCTGACCTCCATCCTTTTCAACCAAAGAATAGATTTTTTTTTTGTCGCTCAAATATAAAGAGTAATTTATCTCACCAGCCATTCTCCAACAGATGACCTTAAGACACACCCCGTCAAAGACTTTGAAATTCACAGCACCCAAAATGCGGGTCAGTAAAAATAGGTGTAGATATAGATATATCAAAAAATTATGACCACTATTCCTTGCTCCAAACATTAAAGATTTGTCTAATTTTGACGCCAGCTCTTACCAACTATCTTCTCAACTACATCCATGAAGATGACGACAAAACCTTGATATCTTCATAACATAAATTAGATGATTTTTTAGCCACAAAAAAATGTCATCTTCTTTGTAATTAAGAAGTTGCTTTTGGTTCTGCCTCTAGAAGTTCATTCTTTCTACTATCTGTACAGTTTTTATCAATTTCAAGTTTCAATTTTAATTAATGTTTCATCAAGTGTGGCCCCATGGGCCACTGATTTCTAGTTCTTTCGCAGCATATTTGAAGGCCTCTTGGAAAATTCAGAAAAATGTAATGTTCATACATATTATTAGAAAAACCAAAAACCGGACTAGTCCTGTGTTCATCAATGCTTTCCAAAAGGGGGTAAAAGCACCAACAGAGGATAGGAAAAGAAACCAATATGGTTTTTCATTTATTATATTCTATGCTAAATATAATCGTTC
>JACBKR010000447.1:0-54175 GCA_014218235.1 Colocasia esculenta
CGTTTGGTCATGTTGATCCCTAACGGGTATCATAGGTGGTTAGGGTACAACCAGCTCGCGACCATGTGGGAATCCATGGAAGAGGAGACTACGGAGCCTTGAGCAATGATTCACTAGTCCGGCAGAAGGAAATCCGATGGAGAGTTCGTCAAGTCAAGAGAAAGTGTGTATATAGAAACAAGTGCCCGACGTTCTAGAGGAATTCTAGAACAGTGGAGCGTCAGTAACGATATTCCCACAAACATCGCGAGGAAATGAAGACAATCCATTTAAAAACTATGGCAATTTAAATATATAATGAAATAATTTACCAGAGATATATAAGATATTTTCATGCCAAGTTAAGCATAATGGATGGTTCAAAGTGTGTGCATGTGACAAGAAATCAGATATAACAAGATCAAGTGTATGTCTTTTAAGCCATTAAACACATGTTTGATTTAGAACAACTTTATTTACTACGTTAGTGATTGTTAAACAAGGTATATGCACTGTTGACAATTATAGTATCACAAATCATGGGTTTTCATGCAAAAAACACAGATCATGACGTACCCCTTTGAGGGTCGCGATAGGGTCAGATGAGAACGTGATAGGGTGTTATACAGAACGTGATGGGTCAGTCAGAGTAGGCCGCCAGAATGAGACGCCAGTGCCTGTCACGTTCAGAACGTGACGGGTGGCTTTGTTGCGATCAACCCTAAGAACGCAGCCTATTGGGCCGTCGTGTTCTCGGGTCCCGCGCTTGTGTCCGAGTGGGAAAAGGACATGTTCTTGAATTGCGGTCCAGGTTTCTATATTTTGACACAGGGTTGTTCAAATATTAGAACAAATCGCACATACGATGAAAATTCACGAAACTAGTTTTAAACAACTCAAGACATGCAATAGTATTCACAGTAATAGGAATTGCAAAGTGGACATGGTCTCCGGCATGATTCAATCAAGTTAACATGGAACTGTGTATAGGGGAGATGAACGAATTTATTCGAGCAGAATGATGGATGAAAATTAGGGCTTTCATGAGGCAAAAGATTCCTGATTGTTGGGTTGAGTGTGAAGACAATTCTTTTCCCTCATATTTTGATGATGACAAGATGTGATTTTAATGCACAATAATTGGAACATGTTAGATGCACCACATGTATTACCACATTTGAAAAGCATGTTTCCAAACACATTATTACTTATATTCATGATAAATCAATGGACTAATGATTTACATGTTTATTTCTCAGGGACATACAATTCTGTCAAGGGTAACAATTCTGTCAAGGTAGTGTCGACACACCCCATACTGGTGTCGACACAATGCTCCAAGCCCTAACCCAAAAGATGAAGAAATGGTAAAGTAGTGTCGACACAAGATCAGTCAGGTCGACACTAGACTCAGTTCCCAGTGAGCCCTGTCAACAGGCTTAGATAGTGTGTCGACACTAAGGCCGCTGGTGTCGACACTAGAGACCTCTCCCAGAAGGCCTGTTTTGCAGTACTCTCCAGTGTGTCGACACAAGATGAAGTGGTGTCGACACTAGAGACCTCTCCCAGGGAAGTTAGTTGCCATTCTGGGATAGTGTGTCGACACTAGATCAAGTCAGGTCGACACACTCCGAAAAGTTTGTTACTTAAAGTCTCTCCTGGACACACTGGCACCCTAGGAATGGGTGGATCGGCCTTGGATCATGTGCCCACGACCCCCAAGGGTACATTTGGACATTTTAGGTATAAATACTCTCCTAATTGGCCATCCAACCAAGAGAGAGCCTCCAAGAGCCTTCCAGAAATCTTTTTGGCGGCAGTGAGAGTTCTCCTCCCTGTTCTTGCTCCTCTTGTGCTTTTTCAACCCAATTTCCACATCTCCAAGCACAAGAAGTGAAGATTGATCTAAGATGAAGCCATGTGATCAACTTTCAAGGATGCAGATCGAGTAGAAGCAGACCATTGTGAAGAATTCAAGGAAGATCCCAAAGACCAAGTTGCAGAGCATCGGCCTGGGACTTCAAATGATCGAGCCTTCACAATTCAGCCTCTACAAGGGAGTCTTCGTGAAGAACAAGGACTTTTCACCCTATTCCTCATTTCCCCTTGTCTTTCTTGGTCATTCTAGAGATTGTGCATGAACTGTTGCATTAATCTTCTGAATGAACCTCCTTAGATCAGATCATTACTAGAAGATCTGAATCTTTGTGTTTATGATCTAGCAAGTGGTTGTGAGCCTGTGTGCTCAGTGTTGAGTCGTCGTACTCGGTTGTGGTTAAGCAATTGTGCTCAGGTTCTAGAGTAGTCTTGCTCTAGAGGTTGTGTGAGTTGAAAACTCTGTGTTGGAGTTGTCAGGCTCCTGTGTGTGTGGCGTATCCAAGTTGTTAGTGGATCCTCACTGTGTGAGGGGGGATGTAGGAATCACATGGTGTGATTTCAAACCACCTAAAAATCTCTGTGCAGGGTCTGATTGTGGTTTGAATTTAACTTGCATTAGATGCATGCATAGGATCTTTCGAATTCACATCTAATTAACTTGTTCACACACTCCTTTGCACAACTCACTTAATTCTCTTCAGATCTATGAAATCGTTTTCAAATTGTCTCTGATTCAAAGAGTTTTCAAAATTGGCTAAGCTTCCGCAATAGTTGGCCCAGATCTATTCAACCCCCCCTTCTAGATCTTGTCCACATCATTTCTCGATCCTACAATTGGTATCAGAGCGGGTTTACACTTGATCTGATCGGATCTGAGTGCTTTCTGATTGTTCTGTGTGTCTTGATTGTTTGCTTGTTGTTTGCTGAGTATTTCTTCTTTTCACCATTTAATTGCTTCAATGGATTCAAGAGGGTTCATGGCTGAGGGTCACTCTATTAATAGGCCACCCTTTTTCAATGGGACTGACTACACTTATTGGAAGAATAGAATGCAGGTCTTCTTAAGAGCCCAAAACTATGAGATATGGAAGGTAGTCGAAGTAGGTCCCTATGAGAATCAGGGGGAGGAAGAAGAGACCTGGACTAGGGAACAGATTAGGAGGGCCACTTTGAATTATAGTGCCATGAACATGATCCAATGTGCAGTCCACCCTAAGGAGTACTCAAGAATCTCAATGTGCAAATCTGCCAAAGAGATGTGGGATAAACTTGAGTTACTCTATGAGGGAACATCCCAAGTGAAAGAAACCAATTTAACATTCTTGTCTCTGAGTATGAATTGTTTATGATGAAACCTAATGAGACATTTCTGAAATGTTTGCCAAGTTTATGATCATTGTCAATGGACTGAAGGCCTTAGGTAAGGATTATACAGATACGAACTTGGTAAGGAGAATTCTACGCTCTCTCTCTTCAATTTGGCACACGAAGGCCACAGTCATTGAAGATTCTAAAGATTTGTCCAAAATCTCTTTGGATGAATTGATAGGATCCTTGATGACTTATGAAATTAATCTAAAAAGAAATGAAGATCACATAATTAAGACCAAGCCAGTAGACATTAAAGGCCTCTTCTAGTAACAAAGACAAAAAACAGGAGAAAACAAGTTCTGATGAGTCTGAGTCCAATGAGGATGAGCTTGCCCTCATGACCAGGCAATTCAGAAAATTCTTAAAATATAGGAAAGGAAAATTTTCTGGGGAAAGGAATTCCCATCAGGAAAAAGAAACACTTCCTTTTCTAATGCCAATTCTAATAAGAATCAAAATCTGATGAAACTGTCATTTGTTACAGGTGCAACAAGCCAGGACATATGAAGGGAGAATGTCCTGAAACAAGAAGGAAAAACTCAAAAAGATTCACAAGTTCAAGAAGCCAAAGGCCATGGTAGCCACTTGGTCTGATGAAGACTCAAGTGAAAAGGAAGAAGAAGAAAAATCCTCAAGCTCTGAAAGTGAGGAAATTTGCTTCATGGCGAATAGCTCAGATGGAAAAGTAAGTACATCCTTCGAAGACTATTCAATGAGGACTGGCAAGATGCATATGCTGAGCTTGTTGAAAAATACTCTGTATTAAGGAAAGAAAACAAGCATCTCAAAAAGAAAATGGAAAACATCATGATAACTATTCCTCAAACAAAAGAATTTGTGAATTAGAAAATGAGGTAGCTGAACTTAATGAAGAAAAGGAAAATTTCTTGAACTTAATTGATGAGCTTAAGCTTGCCTCTCAAAAGGCCACCCATGAATTTAAAGAACTGTCTGAAAAGCTGGAGATGGAAAATAAAGATAAACAACAAAAGGTTGAAGAAATCAAAACCTTAGAAATCCAGCTAAAAGAAAAAGATGAAGTCATTGAAACCTTCACAAAAGGTAAAGACAATTTGGAGGCCTTGCTGGGAGCTAAAATGAAATCAATTTCTCATGGACTAGGATTCAATAAACAAAACACCTAAGAAAGACAATCTGGTGAGAAAAGAGATAAAGCACCATTGATTAAATTTGTCAAAGGCCTAGTCTTGAGAACACTGAAATCAAGCAAACATCAAGCAAAACAAAAAAATTTCAAAAACTCAGAACCAAAAGAAGTCAACCAGGTCGACACAATTACCTGACAGGTCGACACCAGTCCACAAGAAGAAGGATTCTGTGACTGTTGTGTCGACACCAGTCAAGGAAAGGTCGACCTGCTCAACATCAACAAACACAAACCACAAAAACAAAAATTCAAATAAAAATTTGAAAAATAAGAAAAATTCAAAGGAAGTCATTCATAAAAAACCTTGGACCTCCAAGACAGCATATCAAGCTGAATGGACCATTCTTGAAACCAATGGTATCACAACCCATGTTGGTACCATCCCCAATTTTCTATCCAAATTTTGATGTACTAACAAAACCTTGGATTCCACCTCCTCATTTAAACTCTCATGTTCAAATGAAAAACTCCCCTCCTACTGAAAACAAGAACACTGATGTTTTCATTCCTAAGAGAAAGAATAAATTGAAAAAGACAAAGAACACCACTGAACAACTCAAAATCAAAAACAAAATCAGATTTGGGTAAGAAAAGATTTGATGACTATGTTCAAACATTCTAATGTGTCCCAACACTGTTTGGGTACCAAAATCTTCTCTCCACTGATTGATTTTGCAGGAAGGTCGTGCACCCAATTCAAATGTATGGTTTCTTGATAGCAGGTGTTCACGACACATGACTGGAGACAAAGCCAAATTTTCATTCCTGATTGAGAAGGAGGGAGGTTCAGTAACTTTTGGAGGTAAAAATAAAGGAAAGATCATTGGATCTGAAAGGTTGGTCAATCTTCCTCCAACTCTGTTGATAATATTTTGTTAGTTGATGGTCTAGATTACAATTTGCTGAGCATTAGCCAACTATGTGACAAGGTCACAAAGTTGTGTTTGAATATGATTTCTGCAAGATAATTGACTCATCAACTGATAAAATAAAATTCTTTGGAAAAGGGAAAACAATGTTTACATGATCAACCTCAATAAAACTTTCTAAAAATCTTTGCTTTGTTGCAATAATGATGAAATTGCATGGACTTGGCACAAAAGACTTGGCCATGCAAGTTTCAGATCAATGAATAAATTGTTAAGGCTGAATTTGGTTAAGGGTCTTTCTGAATCTTTTCTAATATTGAAAATCAAGTTTGTGGGATTTGTGCCCAAGAAAAACAAACCAGGAAATCTTTTAAAACCTTCAATGAGGTACTCACATCTAGGCCACTAGAATTACTTCACATGGACCTCTTTGGCCCAACAAGAATTATAAGTCTAAGTGGCAAGAGATATGGGTTTGTGATCATTGATGATTTTACCAGATTACATGGGTTATCTTCTTATCCACAAAAGTGATACTTGCATTGAGTTCAGGAATTTCTGTACCACTGCCTTAACAATTTTTTATATAAAATCAAAAACATTTTGACTGATCATGGGGGTGAGTTTGAAAATAAATCTTTTCTGATTTATGTGCTGAACTTCACATATTTCACAAGTTTTCTTCACCAAGAACTCCAGAACAAAATGGAGTTGTGGAAAGAAAGAATAGAACTCTTGTGGAAATGGATAGATCCATGCTCCTTGAAAGCAATTTGCCCAAATCCTTCTGGGCTGAAGCTGTAAATACAACAAACTACATTCTCAATAGAGCATTGGTCAGACCAAAAATCAGGAAAACCCCTTATGAATTGCTGAAAGATAAAAAGTCAATTGTGTCTTACTTCAAAATCTTTGAGTGTAAATGTTTTGTACACAACAATAATAAGAAAATCTTGACAAGTTTGATGCTAAAAGTCAGGAAGCCATCTTTCTTGGCTATTCAGAAGTGTCAAGAGCTTTCAGATTGTACATTCTCAAAACAAACTGTTGAAGAATCTCCACATGTCATCTTTGATGAAAATTCCTTTTCAACTAATAGTTCTAAATCTTGCAGGGAAAGTCAAGACAGTGAAGAGGATGATTTCATTGTGGACTCTTCACCAACTGTTGAGGAACTTGAAGACATTGGTGAGAACTTGAACATCCAGTCACCATCTTCAAGTGGATCAGGTAATGTCGTTCCAGATTTAAATACCCCTCAAAGGTAATTTCTGAAAATAGATTTCTGAGAGATCACCCATTGAAAATGTGGTTGACAATTTGCATGATAGAGTTAGGACTAGATCATCATTCCTGCATGTTATTGATGAAGACCCACTAGCTCTAATTTCCCAAATTGAACCAAAGTCAATAGATGAAGCTTTATTAAGTTCTGATTGGATCAATGCAATGCATGATGAACTTCATCAATTTGAAAGAAATCAAGTATGAGAATTAGTACCTAGACCTAGTGACCAAACAGTCATTGGCACTAGGTGGGTTTTCAGAAATAAATTGAATGAAAATGGTCAAGTCATTAGAAATAAAGCTAGACTAATTGCAAAGGGGTACAATCAAGAATTTGGAATTGACTTTGAAGAATCATATGCCCCTGTAGCTAGACTAGAAGCTGTTAGAATTTTTCTTGCTTTTGCATCCTCAATGAAATTTAAAGTCTATCAAATGGATGTCAAAAGTGCTTTTCTAAATGGATACATAAAGGAAAAAGTTTTTGTTGAACAACCTCTAGGATTTGAAAATGAAAAACATCCTAATCATGTTTTCAAGCTTCATAAGGCTCTCTATGGTCTTAAACAAGCTCCAAGAGCTTGGTATGACTGTTTGAGTTCCTTTTTGCTTGAAAAAGGATATTTTGAGGAAATGTTGATCAAACATTGTTCACAAAAATAGTTAATAAACAAATAATTGCAGTCCAAATTTATGTTGATGACATAATATTGGATCAACCAATAAAAGCCTGTGTACTGAATTTCAAATCAAATGAAAACTGAATTTGAAATGAGCTTAATGGGAGACTTACAGTTTTTCTTGGGATTGTAGGTTAACCAAACAAATGAGGGGATCTTCATAAGTCAAACCAAGTATGTCAAAGAACTTCTAAAAAGGTTTGACTTCCAGAACCTCAAGCATTCAATCACACCCATTGCAATTAATGCTAAGCTAGAAGAAGACTCACTTGGTAAGTCAGTAGACCCAAAGACATACAGAGGTATGATTGGCTCTCTACTCTATCTTACAACTTCTAGACCTGATATTCAGTTTAGTGTGTGTTTATGTGCTAGATTTCAATCAAACCCTAAGGAAAGTCACATGTTAGCTGTTAAAAGAATTTTTAAGTATCTTGTTGGAACATGTGATATTGGAATTTGGTATCCTGCTGGTTGCAAGTTAGATTTGATTGCCTATTGTGATGCTGATTATGCTGGATGTAAATTAGATAGAAAAAACACAAGTGGCTTATGTTATACTTAGGTGGGTGCCTAATCTCTTGGGCTTCTAAGAAGAAACACTCAGTTGCTCTATCAACTGCAGAGGCTGAGTATGTTGCAGCAGGTAGATGTGGAACTCAAATTCTTTGGGTGAAACATCAACTTCTTGATTATAACCAAAAGTTAGGTTGTGTTCCCATTCTATGTGATAACACAAGTGCCATAAATCTGTCTAAAAACCCAATTCAACATTCAAGAACAAAACATATTGAAATTAGGCATCATTCTTAAGGGATGAAGTAGCAAAGAAATCCTTTGAACTCCACTTCATAGAAACTGAAAAACAAATTGCTGACATCTTCACCAAACCTCTTCCTGACAGTAGATTCTCATCTTTGAGGAGAGAGCTTGGCTTTGTAAATGTCCATTTTCTTGATCTCTCTCATTGGGTTTGGGTTGAGTGTTAAGCATTTTCTGAGGGGGAGTTCTTTGCATCATCATTATCCTTTGCTTTCTTGATTCATATTGTTCATATCTCTCTCAATTTCACTTCCATTTCTTTTTGACAATGGATTCTTCAACTCACATTGTGTTGAATTTCTTGGTATATCAAATGGTGACTTGGAGAAGGACAAGTTATGCTTGTCTGGACACTTTCACTATGCGAGAGTATATGTCTCCGCAAGTACCAAGAAATGAAAATGCAATTGTTGAGGGGGAGCTTTTGTTGTTCAAAGAGAATCATTTCTAATTTCAAATACTTGCATATCTTTAGTTTGATGAAAAGTGGTTGGAATCTTCATCTCAGGGGGAGCTAGAGAATTCACAAGTCATTTCTTTTGAAAAATTTAACACTCTTCTTGAATTACATCAATTTCCTTGCATGATGTCCCCATTTAGGTGTCTAGAGTCTCAAAATGATTCTTTGAGTGATCTATTATATTTTTTTGTCAACTCTCATCTATATTCTTCAAAACTACAGAAATTCAAATCTCTTTCAAAGACTGAAAGATAATGTGCATCTTGAATTTAAACATTTCTTTGTTTGCAATTGATGTTGGATATAAATGATTTCAATCTTACAAAACTCTCTAAAAAATCTTAATTCAACAGAGCAATGACACATATGCTGAGAAACTACACACCTTCACAATAAATGAAGTGCCATGTATGTCATGAGGCATTACTGCTATCTCTGTTCAATGGGGTTCAAAAAAATACTTAAAAAAAAAATTGCCTTTTGATGATGACTGAGTAACTGGAAATATTGGCATTTTATAAACGTATATTTTCATGTCAAAAGGTCATCATTTACCCTTGAGACTTGATAATAGGTAAATCTTTAGTATCCAGGGACTATAGTGTGTAAAAAGTATTAGTTCTTGAGTGAACATGATTTATCACATTTGATAGTTTGATTCAAAAACAAAAATGTCTATCAAAGGAGAATTTTTAAAAGAATCATCCGTATCCATCATCAAGTTGTTTTTACAAAAACTTGTTTACTTTCAACACACTTGATTTCACCCTAAAAGATTTTTTTATTTCTTTGGATTTGAAGAATATGGTAGTTTGTAGTTGATTGTTGGATGTATTAATCCCTCAAATTATCATTTTTAATGGCTCAAGTCTCTGAATGATCATATCCTGTTGGATGTTGTGTAAAACTTGAATTGTGTCAAATTTCTGCAAAATATGACAACTGAATTTTAAGCCTCTTAAAATCCTTGAAATGTTAATTCCACCCATTGTTATCATTTTAAAGGTGTTCCAAGCTCACTAATTTTTCCCATTCTCACATCTCAACTTTTCATCAGGCCAGGTCGACACTACCCCCATCTAGTGTCGACACACTCTTCAGCCGAGGTCGACACTAACCTCTTCTAGTGTCGACACATACCCCTGCCAGAGTGATTCAAGTCATGGGTGCCGGTTAAGGGATTCTTGTTCCTGCGGGACATTGTACCTTCGAAAACCTTTTTCTATGCAAGGTCGACCCCATGGCCGCTTTCCACCTTTGAATACGGCAACAATTCCACCTTCTTCCCTCCTCCAACCCATCCTTGTTCCTCTTCTCTTTCATTCCTTTCTCTCCCTTCTCTGCTCTTCCACTCCTTCTTGCTTCCATGGCACCCAAGCAAGCCCTCGCCGTGGAGCAAGGTCCAGGGTGTGATGGACCGGGGTATTTATGCCCATTAAGGCTCCATATCCAGATCCGCCTCCCGCGAACGGACCGAAGTCTCGCAAGGATATCTCACACACGTGTCCAGTAAGAGTATAAAAGACAAACCACAAGAATATAAGACACAAGAAAGTACATGTGCTCATATCTGTTCACAAATTTGTACAATTGTCCCATTACATTAATACATGTCCAATTAAAAGAGTACAACTACCTGGGGCGTACCCAGGGAGCACAAGCTCACACAACACTAACTACTAAACAACTGCTGGTGGTACAAGTCTGACACAACGCCGTTGCAAGCTAAACACACGGCAAGTCCTGAAAAGAACTGTAGGGGAGTGAGCCTCAACAAGTCACTGGCTCAGTAGGGGCTACCCAAAACAACACGAGACCACAGACACCTCAACCCCAATGGGTCTCACTAGCAACACAATAGCCAAACCATTTCATGCTCACATCATGACAATAAATAACAAATAAACATAATCATGAAAATAAACACAGAGTCCTCAGAAGGAAAGTAGGACTACAGGACTAACATAATATCATTAGTCAGCCCAACTACTAAAGTGCCTAAACCACAGTCTCCTGGCACACTGCTACACAACTAGTTGCCTAAACTATAAGCCACACAGGCAGGTCACTGCCTAAGCTGCAAGTTTCACAGGCAAACCTCAAGCACTTGAATAACAGGACTGCTAACAAAGAGCTGGTCCTTTATACTCCAAACCACACTACATCGGAAACTACATACAAGGTAACAGAACTGGCTACCACAAAGCCATCCATAACATACTAAAACTATAATTGGAATCATACCAAGAAGAGTAAAACTCAACAAGTGGAAGGTCTCACACGGCCTCCACGGAGCATAGCTCTACTAACCACAATATGCCTAAGCCACAAGCCTCATCGGCAAATACCCACAAAGGTAGTATTTAATAATCACAAACTAATCCACAATAAAATATAAACAAAGATCTACTTAAAACAGTTAGGATACACCAGTGGCAGGTCAAACCACAAGACCTCCACAACACACGAGAACCTAAGAAGGTTGGTACACAATGTACCACCACAAAACTACAAAGTAACCCACGAAGGGAACATGTACCTGCTACTCTGAGGTACCACAACACAAACACCTGAACAAAGGGTACAAGAGGTGGTAACACCATACTGGACCACAATTATATTGTACCTTTATTTAGGCACAATAATACAGGTAAAACCTCAACCGGAAAATCACATAAACTACAACTCAACCCAATTGTGCCAACACCAGGGCACACCTCGAACTAGTCAAACCTCGACCACGAGTCATAAACTGACAAACCACAGCCAGTGGCAAAGCATGAGTCAAACTACAGCCAGAACAGGCAAAGCACGAGTCAGAAAGAACGACGCCACCACACGGGAACAAACTACTAGCTGATCAGGCCATATCCAACCCGGACAACACAACACAACACAAGAACAACCTCTCAGCCTCGCAGTCACGGACGAAAGGTCCAACTGCCGCTCCACAAGGAAGAAGTCAAACAACTGTGGAGACTAACCACACCACACCTGCAGACACACAACTGCAGGCCCATGCCTGGCACCTCTAGGGTCTCTGGCCGGAGCACCCTAAAGTGAGGCACTGGAAACACAGACTAGCTGGGGACCAGTGTCGACTACTGGTGTCTGTACCCCCAACTATGAGTGCGCTACAAGCGACTAAAGAACAAACTCTGGGAAGTCGCTGCCCCACTGCCGTCTTTCCCTCAGCCGGACGTACAACTCAAACACAGGAGTGAGGGTGTCCAGGAAGATGACACAGACCTCAATGGTACAACACCAGTACCGGGACAAACCCCGAGCACAACAAACACACCGTGCCTGGCTCACAAAGAACCTGGGGTACCCGACTAGAGAGGCATTCCGGAATAGGCGCCGGACCACCACACTCGGCTAGCACAAACCACGATACTTACACATATAGCCTTTACTTATAATTTACGATATACAAGTGTTAGGATTAGCTTAACATCGGTCACCATATGACCCCAAAGCTATCCCACACCAACACATACCAGAACCACAAACTTGCCTATCATTGGTCATGAGGTGACCTCCGTGGCAACACACACACCACTTAATACATAAATCCATATAATTATTCGAAAGACAACAACGGACTAGGGCTAGGTCGGTATGGACCTTCACTGCCCAAACACCACAAGGTCATGGCTAGGCTCACACAGGAACCTCACTGCCCAGTTACTACGACAAATCATAAGAATTACATTACAACAAAGTGTGTAGTATACACACACTCAAACACGTAAACAACACGTGTATATTACCCTGGTTGGTGTACCACACGTCTACCACGTGAACCACATGTCCAACACATGGACAACGCACTCCAAGAGTGCCACAGGTGCCAACGCACCACACATACTGCGTAAAGCATTACGTACATCACACATCATTCACGTAAAACATGCCCATTACATGAGCAGTAAGCTCCAAGAGCATAACAAGTGCACTGGCTCACACCGGTCATCGCCATGCACACACAAACACGTAATATTCATAATCAGAAAGGCTACGTAACCACACTGCATGAATACATGCAGAAGTGGCGGCAACATCGACTGCCGCTTATAGGAAGTAGACGGCAATGGATCTGGCCGTCTATATCCCGGCTAATGAACCTGGCGTCAATCGATGTTGACGCTAAGCTCTTCAACCCCAGTTCCTGCAGAAACCCTAAACTGATTCTACAGGTTTTACAATCATCAAAGCAACGAGAAAATATGAGGAAACTATTTCCAAGCCAAACATGCATCATTTAAGATTTAAACTACATGCATTAACCATTAAATTCATCAAACCACCCTTAGAACCCCACATGAATACCATGACCCGAAGTTGCCATTTTCATGCAGTTTCATGCTTTCTAATTATTCTATTACAACCTATAAGAATACAAGGGTCGTTCCCTACCTCAGAACACGCTCAAACCCTCCGAATTTTCCCGGTTCACACCGAACCCTCCGCGAGCTCCCACGGGAATTGCACCACACCACGGAGTTTCCTCGTCCGATTCGACAACGCCACACGCTCCACGATCCTCCAACCACCCTTCAGTACCTGCTGAAAACTTTAGAAACACAGGGACACGAAGCTAGGGCAAGGGGAAGAGAGAGACAGGAGGGAAACCTGCTCTCGGGTGACCCTATAACCTGCAGAATTCTCAGGTTGGCGTCAACCCCTCTGCCGCCAATGACAACCGCCACCCTAAACGTCCACATCTAATGCCGCCAAGATCATGCAGTCAACGGCCACTTACCTGGACGCCAACAAGTCAACGACCACCCCTGGCCGCCAACTCCTACTCAACTGCAGCAGGTCCTATTTCATTTCGGGACCTAACCTACACCACACCTACACACACCACGCGTCTACACCACACTGGCCTTTCAACAGCCATCACAACCACATCACACACGATCCAAAAGGATCCGAAAATAAGCGACGTTACATTATTATCACCTAAAACAAATGTCGTCCTCGACATATAAAACAAATCACAACAATCCAGATTATCACCTAAAAACAAATAAAGCCGAACACAGAACAAGTAGGATACTCTTTCTCTGCTTCAGCCTTTCAATTCATCTCACAATTACTCTGTTCTATCGATTCCATTGCCTTTCTTTACCTTTCACCGTAGGCGATCCTACCTTGCCAATGGTGCTTTATCTTGGACTGAACCTGCTTCCACAATTTCTAGACTGTGTTTGCAATATTCTTCGAGGCCGCTTTATTTTTTCAAATATCTTACACTGTAATATTCTTTCATACCACCATTTTCTTTTTTTTTCTTCTTTTTTTTTTCCATTTATCACTGCTTGCTGTTATCCTGCCTCATCTACATTACATTCACAACTGACATTCTTCAAAGAAAACCAATCATCATCTTTGAATTTTCTGCTCTTTTTCATATTATTCTGCTCATACCGTTTCAAGTCATCTCTGATTAAAAAAAAAATAATAAACTCTGTTTCCTTTATTCCACTGCGCAAAAATTTACACTTTTCCTTATTCAAGCAAACTTGAACAATATCTGATTATTAAATCTTTATTTGCTTCCGCTTCGCTGCGCTACTCTGATCACACTGAACACTTTTGCAAAATATTCCACAATTTCTGCTCATATTATTACTTTCAATTACTTTCTTTTGGCTTCAACTGCTTCTCAAATCATCCCATTCAATTAATTCATGCTGAAGAAATTACTGCAATTTCTGTTCTGCCAAACCATTATTGATATATTATACTCTTCATATATCTTTCTTGCTTTACTGACATTCTCTGGCTAATTCCATAATTCTGGGGCATAAACTTTCAAATATTCTTAATCAATCTGCTCCAGCATTTAAACCCTGAAAATATCTAATAACAATTCCTTTCTGCTCAATTAAATCATTTCTTTGCACCAATATGCAAACTCTAACTGACATTTCTTGACTCATCTGATCTTATTCACTTCTCATTTGCTAAATTCTTCCTTTCTCTAATCTATATTTTTCTTTATCTAAACTGCCAATCATCAACTAAATATTCTTCTTGTGCAATTTCACAAATTCTTATTGAACATTAATCCTTCTTTTCTCTCTTTCTTATTCAACTGATCATTCTATACTTATTTATACAAATCTTCATATCACACTTCCTGCTATCATCATTATTCATAACAACACTTTTCTCAGATTTCTGATCTCGGGCATTTTAATCTATCTGCCATAAATCACTGCTCTTTTATGTATGATTACTTTTAAAGTTGGTTTGCCTTTCTTAATCATATCAAACTCTTCATAACACTAATCACATTCTCATCCACACTGTTTCTTAATATCCTCTGACTCAAATCTCTAATGCCACAATACATTTGCTGAGATTCTCAACTGCAACTTATCACACACACACTGACCTGATCCTTATCACCTTGTTACCATGCACTATCTCTGCAACTTTCTATCTCATAATAACTTACTTACTGAATTCCATATCCAAACTTGTAATCTCTTCAATTCCTTTAACTGCAAATCTTTAACAACCAAACTGATCTATCACAGAAATACTATACTTGTCTCGCTAACTCTGTACTTTACTAACATATAACAGCTATATCCCTCTCAGGGCACTACTTTACCTTTCTCCTATAATCTCTGCAACTGAAAACTTTTAAATACTATATTTAACTGCTTTAACTGCACTAGTGCCAGGACACAACCACACAATTATGCCACTATCCACGTTGGTACAACAGCTGCTCACAACTGCCAATCTAACAAACAGAAACACACGGTTTACGTGCCAAAAGCTCACGTAAAAACTATTTTATATCACACAAAACCTCAGACTTACTACCAGCAGTGAACATTAATCCATGTATTGGGACATTGTACTTTCAATGCCTTTTCATATTCTAACTGGACATTGCTGATACCAACTGTGACGGACCGGGGTATTTATGCCCATTAAGGCTCCATATCCAGATCCGCCTCCCGCGAACGGACCGAAGTCTCGCAAGGGATATCTCACACACGTGTCCAGTAGAGTATAAAAGACAAACCACAAGAATATAAGACACAAGAAAGTACATGTGCTCATATCTGTTCACAAATTTGTACAATTGTCCCATTACATTAATACATGTCCAATTAAAAGAGTACAACTACCTGGGGCATACCCCGAGGGAGCACAAGCTCACACAACACTAACTACTAAACAACTGCTGGTGGTACAAGTCTGACAACGCCGGTGCAAGCCAAAACCACGGCAAGTCCTGAAAAGAACTGTAGGGGAGTGAGCCTCAACAAGTCACTGGCTCAGTAGGGGCTACCCAAAACAACACAGAGACCACAGACACCTCAACCCCAATGGGTCTCACTGGCAACACCAATAGCCAAACCATTTCATGCTCACATCATGACAATAAATAACAAATAAACATAATCATGAAAATAAATACAAAGTCCTCAGAAGGAAAGTAGGACTACAGGACTAACATAATATCATTAGTCAGCCCAACTACTAAAGTGCCTAAACCACAGTCTCACTGGCACACTGCTACAACAACTAGTTGCCTAAACTATAAGCCACACAGGCAGGTCACTGCCTAAGCTGCAAGTTTCACAGGAAAAACCTCAAGCACTTGAATAACAGGACTGCTAACAAAGAGCTGGTCCTTTATACTCCAACCACACTACATCGGAAACTACATACAAGGTAACAGAACTGGCTACCACAAAGCCAATCCATAACACACTAAAACTATAATTGGAATCATACCCAAGAAGAGTAAAACTCAATAAGTGGAAGGTCTCACACGGCCTCCACGGAGCATAGCTCTACTAAACCACAATATGCCTAAGCCACAGGCCTCATCGGCAAAATACCCACAAAGGTAACGTATTTAATAATCACAAACTAATCCACAATAAAATATAAACAAAGATCTACTTAAAACAGTTAGGATACACAAGTGGCAGGTCAAACCACAAGACCTCCACAACACACGAGAACCTAAGAAGGTTGGTACACAATGTACCACCACAAAACTACAAAGTAACCCACGAAGGGAACATGTACCTGCTACTCTGAGGTACCACAACACAAGCACCTGAACAAAGGGTACAAGAAGGTGGTAAACACCATACTGGACCACAATTATATTGTACCTTATTTAGTCACAATAATACAGGTAAACCTCAACCGGCAAATCACATAAACTACAATTCAACCACAATGTGCCAACACCAGGGCACACCTCGAACTGGTCAAACCTCAACACGAGTCATAAACTCACAAACCACAGCCAGTGGCAAAGCACGAGTCAAACTACAGCTAGAACAGGCAACGCGAGTCAGAAAGAACGACGCCACCACACGGGAACGGACTACTAGCTGATCAGGCCAGTATCCAACCCGGACAACACAAACAAGAACAACCTCTCAGCCTCGCAGTCACGGACGAAAGGTCCAACTGCCGCTCCACAAGGAAGAAGTCAAACAACTGTGGAGACCAACCAACACCACACTGCAGACACACAACTGCAGGCCCATGCCTGGCACCTCTAGGGTCTCTGGCGGAGCACCCTAAGTGAGGCACTGGAAAACAGGACTAGCTGGGGACCAGTGTCGACTACTGGTGTCCGTACCCCCAACTACGAGCGCGCTACAAGCGACTAAAGAACAAACTCTGGGAAGTTGCTGCCCACTGCCGTCTTTCCCTCAGCCGGACGTACAACTCAAACACAGGAGTGAGGGTGTCCAGGAAGACGACACAGACCTCAACGGTACAACACCAGTACCGGGACAAAACCCCGAGCACAACAAACACACGTGCCTGGCTCACAAAGAACCTGGGGTACCTGACTAGAGAGGCATTTCGGAATAGGCGCCGGACCACCACACTCGGCTAGCACAAACACGATACTTACACATATAGCCTTTACTTATAATTTACGATATACAAGTGTTAGGATTAGCTTAACATCGGTCACCATATGACCCCAAAGCTATCCCACACCAACACATAACTGAACCACAAACTTGCCTATCATTGGTCATGAGGTGACCTCCGTGGCAACACACACACCACTGAATACATAAATCCATATAATATTATTCGAAAGACAACAACGGACTAGGGCTAGGTCGGTATGGACCTTCACTGCCTAAACACCACAAGGTCATGGCTAGGCTCACACAGGAACCTCACTGCCTAGTTACTACGACAAATCATAAGAATTACATTACAACAAAGTGTGTAGTATACACACACTCAAACCACGTAAACAACACGTGTATATTACACCCTGGTTGGTGAACCACACGTCTACCACGTGAACCACATGTCCAACACATGGACAACGCACTCCAAGAGTGCCACGGGTGCCAACGCACCACACATACTGCGTAAAGCAATTACGTACATCACACATCATTCACGTAAAACATGCCCATTACATGAGCAGTAAGCTCTAAGAGCATAACAAGTGCACTGGCTCACACCGGTCATCGCCATGCACACACAAACATGTAATATTCATAATCAGAAAAGCTACGTAAACCACACTGCATGAATACATGCAGAAGTTGGCGGCAACATCGACTGCCGCTTATAGGAAGTAGACGGCAATGGATCTGGCCGTCTATATCCCGGCTGATGAACCTGGCGTCAATCGATGTTGACACTAAGCTCTTAACCCCAGTTCCTGCAGAAACCCTAAATTGATTCTACAGGTTTTACAATCATCAAAGCAACGAGAAAACATGAGGAAACTATTTTCCAAGCCAAACATGCATCATTTAAGATTTAAACTACATGAATAACCATTAAATTCCATCAAACCACCCTTAGAACCCCGCATGAATACCATGACCCGAAGTTGCCATTTTTATGCAGTTTCATGCTCTAATTATTCTATTACAACTATAAGAACTACAAGGGTCGTTCCCTACCTCAGAACACGCTCAAACCCTCCGAATTCTCCCGGTTCACACCGAACCCTCCGCGAGCTCCCACGGGAATTGCACCACGCCACGGCATTTCCTCGTCCGATTCGACAACGCCACACACTGCACGATCCTCCTACCACCTTCAGTACCTGCTGGAAACTTTAGAAAACACGGACACGAAGCTAGGGCAAGGGGAAGAGAGAGACAGGAGGGAAACCTGCTCTCGGGTGACCCTATAACCTGCAGAATTCTCAGGTTGACGTCAACCCCTCTGCCGCCAAAGACAACCGCCACCCTAAACGTCCACATCTAATGCCGCCAAGATCATGCAGTGAACGGCCACTTACCTGGACGCCAACAAGTCAACGACCACCCTGGCCGCCAACTCCTACTCAACTGCAGCAGGTCCTATTTCATTTCGGGACCTAACCTGCACCACACCTACACACACCACGCGTCTACACCACACTAGCCTTACAACAGCCATCACAACCACATCACACACGATCCAAAAGGATCCGAAAGTAAGTGACGTTACACAGGGCCACAGCTAGGCCCATTCCGGTGGAAGAAGCACCTCCTACTGAGAGGAGAAGCAAGAGACGCCATGACCTGCGTAGCAGCCAGGGCCTTCCTCTGCATCTCCTTCTTCTACTAGGAGAGGTAGGACATCCTCTGTTCGAGGTAGGGGGTCCGCAACCCTAGACGAAGGATTTTGGTTTCTCTCCTGACGCTTCTGAGGAATCGTCCTCTTCATCTTCTGAGGCCACCCTTCCAAGTCGGTAGTGAAGGGAAGATGATTTTGAAACTAGGGCAGTTGATTTGACGGATACTCAGTTAGCAGCTGTTTCCAAAATTCACAGTTTTTTTCTCATTCCAGACTTGTTACCTTTTATCTCGAGTTTCGGATCATTTATCCTCATCTTGTACAAGAATTCTACATGAAATTGGAATGCACTGATGACGGTTATAGTCTGAGGTCAAAGGTATTGTGATTGATATGCCCACAGCATTAGCAGCCACCCTATTAAAATTCCAGATGAAGGAGCCGATTACCACAGTTTTGAGTTTGATCTCATGAAGCTTATACTATCTTGACTGGATTGCAAGCTGAGAGTCTGATCCCAGGCAGACACATGTCACCAAGTTCAACACAAAAACACCTTTCCACCTGTGTTGAGACTTATCCATCACATTCTCACCACATCATCACACCTCAAGGTGGTGGCATGGATAGACTCACGGATATTCAGCGGTTGTGATTTATTGCATGAAAAAGAACATCAAGGTCAATCTCCATGTCATAATGTACCAAATCATTTCTGAGACAACCATGAAAGATCTCCATAGATCTCTTCCTTATGCAGCTCACTTGACTCCAGTCTTAAGCATTTCGGTGTCTCTAGATAATGAGAAATCTCAGTCAATTCCTAAATCAAAATCTACTGCTTCTAGCATGTTCAAAAGTTTATGGGATTCAGGCTTGAGGGTGACCAAGTGAGGAGAGGGCCAGTAGTTGTTGAGGCCCAAGTTCTGAGGCTCCAGAGGCAGTGATACCACCTCCTGAGGACCAGCCTCCAGCTAATGAGGACCAGCTCAAGCTAATGAGGACCAGCCTCAAATTCCAGAGGAACAGCCTCTAGGTCCTGAGAATCAGCCTCACATTGAACCTGAACTTCAACTACCCCAGGATGCACCTCTCACTCCTCCATTTCACAACTCTTCACCCACTCATCTTGCCAAGGATACTCATACCTTCACTCCCCAACCTCAAACTCAAACCTCCTATGCTTTTGGTGGACCTTCTGTACCACCAAAATTATACTCCTTTTTGAATGAAAAATTTGATGCCTTCAACTCTTCCATTCAGCAAATGAAAGAGAGTTTTGAATTGAAGGTACAGAGGTTGGAGAATACAATGTCTGCAAAATTCATTGAGCAAAAAGCAGCTTCAGACCATGCAGTACAAAGGTTTAGTAGGTTGATTGGAACCTTAGCAGATGCTTCTGTTGAGCTGAAGGAGCATCAAGATAAGTTGGAAAGGGTTCTTCAGGGAATTTTGGCAAATTCCAGGCTGATGTGTTCAACACCAAGGAAACACTGACCCAGATTTCCAAGAGAAGATTATCCTTTGCATTTGGTTGATGACCTGGAAAGCATGAAAAATCTGTCAGCTCACATTGACAGTGAAATTACTGACCTCAAGAAGGAGCTGAAGAACATCAACAAATATGGTCTTGGCAGTTCATCTTCTAGTGCACAACTTCTTCAGTTGACTTGTCCTCACTTCAGTACACCATGTCTGATAATAGTCAACGTTGGAAGAAATTGTTCACACGAGACTATCGACCATGCAGAAGCAACTTCATACAAGCCTTCATGCTATGGACTCCAGACTTAAGTCCATTGAAGCCATTCTCCTTCCCATTCCTCCTCCTCCTCCTGCTTAATGTATCTTATTTTGATGATGTCAAAGGGGGAGAAAGATAAAAAGTTTCTTTTGGAATGATGTTTTTCTATTGGTGGATTGTAAAAATTTTCTGAAATGTTTCTTCTTTGTGAATGAAATGACATTTGCTGGTTGAAATGAAAAGAAACATCCTTTTATGAATGTGATTGAATTTTGAATGAATGTCATGAATGTGAATATGAATGAATGGATGCTTATCAAGCTGCTTGGCTTTTTGTGAAAATAGTTCATTCTAAACATTGTGTCTCTAATGTGCGCAAATTTTAAATGTTACTAAAATATTTTCAAAAGTCTTTGACCAGTGTGAATAAAAAGGAAATGAAACATAGCTCAATGTCTATCAATGTTTTTCAAATTGAGTGATTGAGTAACTAAAAAGCTTAAAATCACATTTCATTGAAACTTTGAATTTTCATATGAACTTAATGTTGCCATCATCAAAAAGGGGGAGATTGTTGGGTTGAGTGTGAAGACAATTCTTTCCCCTCATATTTGATGATGACAAGGTGTGATTTTAATGCACAATAATTGGAACATGTTAGAACACCACACATGTTATGACCACATTGAAAAGCATGTTTCCAAACACATTATTACTTATATTCATGATAAATCAATGGACTAATGATTTACATGTTTATTTCTGAGGGACATACAATTCTGTCAAGGGTAGTGTCGACACACCCATACTGGTGTCGACACAATGCTCCAAGCCCTAAGCCAAAAGATGAAGAAATGGTCAAGTAGTGTCGACACAAGATCAAGTCAGGTCGACACTAGACCAGTTCCCAGTGAGCCCTATCAACAGGTCTGGATAGTGTGTCGACACTAAACCAGATGGTGTCGACACTAGTGACCTCTCCTAGAAGGCCTATTTTGCATTACTCTCTAGTGTGCCGACACGAGATGAAGTGGGTCGACACTAGAGACCTCTCCCGGGGAAGTTAGTCTGCCAGTCTGGGATAGTGTGTCGACACTAGATCAAGTCAGGTCAACACACTCCGGAAAGTTTGTGACTTAACTCTCTCCTGGACACGTGGCACCCTAGGGAATGGGTGGATCGGCCTTGGATCATGTGCCCACGCCCCCAAGGGTACGTTAGGACATTTTAGGTATAAATACTCTCCTAATTAGCCATCCAACCAAGAGAGAGCCTCTAAGAGCCTTCCAGAAATCTTTTTGGCGGCAGTGAGAGTTCTCCTCCCTGTTCTTGCTCCTCTTGTGCTTCTTCAACCCAATTTCCACATCTCCAAGCATAAGAAGTGAAGATTGATCTAAGATGAAGCCATGTGATCAACTTCCAAGGATGCAGATCGAGTAGAAGCAGACCATTGTGAAGAATTCAAGGAAGATCCCAAAGACCAAGTTGCAGAGCATCGGCCTGGGACTTCAAGTGATCAAGCCTCTTCACAATTCAGCCTCTACAAGGGAGTCTTCGTGAAGAACAAGGACTTTTCACCCTATTCCTCATTTCCCCTTGTCTCTTCTTGGTCATTCTAGAGATTGTGCATGAACTGTGCATTAATCTTCTTGAATGAACCTCCTTAGATCAGATCATTGCTAGAAGATCTGAATCTTTGTGTTTATGATCTAGCAAGTGGTTGTGAGCCTGTGTGCTCAGTGTTGAGTCGTCGTACTCGGTTGTGGTTGAGCAATTGTGCTCAGGTTCAGTAGTCTTGCTCTAGAGGTTGTGTGAGTTGTAAAACTCTGTGTTGGAGTTGTCAGGCTCCTGTGTGTGTGGCGTATCCAAGTTGTTAGTGGATCCTCACTGTGTGAGGGGTGGATGTAGGAATCACATGGTGTGATTTCCGAACCACCTATAAATCTCTGTGCAGTGGTCTGATTGTGGTTTGAATTTACCTTGCGTTAGATGCATGCATAGGATCTTTCGAATTCACATCTAATTAACTTGTTCACACACTCCTTTTGCACAACTCACTTATTTCTCTTCAGATCTGTGAAATTTGTTTTCAACTTGTCTCTGATTCAAAGAGTTTTTCAAAATTGGCTAAGCTTCCGCAATAGTTGGCCCAGATCTATTCAACCCCCCTTCTAGATCTTGTCCACATCATTTCTCGATCCTACACTGATGTCGATCAGTATCACCAGTAAAAATTTCATAGCATGGTGTAACGACCCAGAATCCGCATTACCAGTAAGCGACCAGTAACCCGAATTCTGACCCGCTATCCCACGAGACAAGCTCGGAAGGGTAGAAAAGGATGTCTAGGAGACTATACAAGGAGATACACACCATGCAAAGCTGTAAGATTTCACTATACATGAAATATAACATGTACAACTCAGAGTCCACACTAAGTACAGAGTACAGGAGTACAACAAAAAAGTACTACTCACTGCAGCTAGGGCGCACCAACACCGGAGTGGCTAGACTCGCCTGGAACGGGAGTCGACGACGACCCACCTGAAAGGGAGGGGAGTGAGTCTCAAGAAAGGAGACCCAGTAGGGAAAAGTAACCCCCATCGGTAACAGTACTAAAGTGCGGAAAATAAAAACAGAAAGTAAATACATGTCGCACCACAACCCAAAACTAGTGACAACCACGCGTCTCCTTGATAGGAGTGTGTACAAGACTGTAAACCTTGCGGCTCAGTAACACACACTCACACACACACAGTAAGTAGGACTCAGCTAGGGTCTGTGGCTCGGCGTCCTGTCACCACAGAGTCTCTCAACCCAGCCACGTGTGCACACTACAGACGCTCTCTCTCGCGTCTATTCCACGACCGGTTTTCCCCCTACGATTGACCCTAGCGGTAGAGAAGGGGCTCCACGGAGACCGGCTCGAAACCACTACAAGGAGTACGCACAGGACAGAGACGCTCTCAACTCCTGGCTCACCGATGGAGGACCCCCACATGCCGGTCATCTAGACAGAGCGTCGCTCTATGTCCAGGTGACAAACAGAAACAGAGGCACGGTAACTCAACGCGAGTACAGACGGTAACACTCTCAACGTCTGAAACACCGTGCAATAGACGGACACCTCGTGTCACGTTTCAACATAGTTAATTATGCATATGCACAGGCGGAGCCACACTCTATGCCTGGCAGAATGTGTTAACAGGCGGACATCGCACGTCAACACCTCGAGAGACAAAAACAGGATCAAAAGCCTACTGGGACACAATATATTAACGACAATATCGAATGTCGCCAATCAAGATATAGACGGCACTCATATTGCCGCCAACACTTGGTTAACGGCACTAGATCTTGTCGTTAACATCTACATTGAAGATATCAATGTCAACATATGTGGACGTTAATATCCTCAGCCCACTGAACCAGAACAATGCTAGGTCAGTCCAACTGGGCAAAACCGCCTAACAGTACACAAATTGATAGAGGGGAAACCTCCTCACATCCTCTAACACTACCAGAACTCCGGATTTCTACGATCCAACACTTGGATCGCCCAAAACACTCAAAATCCCGGCATGGCATAACTCAACCCTAAAATGCGATTAGCATACTAATCTACAACAAATAAGCATGCTGATCCGATAAGGAAGGTTTAAGGGGTTAAGTCCCTACCTCAAAACGCCTTAAAAACACCTAAACAGCCACCAATCGCCCCGGAACGCCTCGAAGTCTCCGCGCGAATCACACCAAATCTTCCGATTCCCGCCCGATCTAACACCGCCACACGTACCAGGGTCTTCCACGAGCTCCGCCAACCGTCGGAAGTGGTGGAAACGGACAAAGGCAAAAGTGGAGGGAAAGAGAGGAAGAGAAAAGGAAAGGTTACTGCTCACGGGATGCCCTATTTCTACAGGCGCGACAAATAGACGTCCACATCTCTTGCGTCTACTTGAACCGCCAATGGGTCGACGTCCGTACCGCTTGCCGTCAAGTTCAATGACAAACGTCCACATTGCTGGACGCTAATAGCAAGTCAACGGCTATCCCCTGGCCATCAACCCCAAGTCAACGACAATATCCATTGTCGTCAACCACATCCAAACCTCTACAAGACCCAATAAGGATCTGCTGAGACCCGAGACCTTACAGCCCTCCCCCCTAAGGAATTTGCTCCCAAAATTCAAACAACATAAAGAAAGAAGACTCACCAAAGAGGTATGGGAAACTGCTCGCGCATTCATCCTCTCGCTTCCATGTCGACTCACCACCTGAATGCCGCTGCCACGCAACACGAACTAACGGGATTGCCTTGTTCCTGAACCTCTGAACTCGGCGATCCTCAATGTGCAAGTTGAGTGTGAATATAATTCATTTCTCCTTCCTGACAGTAGATTCTCATCTTTAAGGAGAGAACTTGGTCTTTGTAAATGTCCTTTAGGATTGGGTTGAGTGTTAGGCATCTTCTGAGGGGTGACAATGAACTCTTCAACTCACATTGTGTTGAACTTCTTGGTATATCAAATGGTGATTTGAAGAAGGACAAGTTCTGCTTGTCTGGACACTTTCACTATGCGAGAGTATGTGTCTCCGCCAAGTACCAAGAAATGAAACTGTAATTATTGAGGAGGAGCTTTTATTGTTTAAAGAGAATCTTTCCTGATTTCACAAACTTGCATATCTTTTTTCTGATGAAAAGTGGTTGAAATCCTCATCTCAGGGGGAGCTAGAGAATTCACAAGTCATATCTTTTGAAAAATTCAAAAATTTCTTGCATTACATCAATTTCCTTGCATGATGTCCTCATTCAGGTGTCTAGAGTCTCAAAATGATCCTTTGAGTGATCTACTATATTCATTTGTCAACTCTCACCTATATTCTTCAAAACTATAGAAATTTAGATTTTTTCAAAGACTGAAGGATAATGTGTGCCTTGAATCTAAATATGTTTTTGTTTGCAATTGATGTTGGATATAGATGATGTCTTTTTTGTCAAAACCTCTCAAAATTTTTCAATTCAATAGAGCAATGGCACATGTGCTGAGAAACTGCACACCTTCATAATGAATGAAGTGCCATGTATGTCATGAGGCACTAATGCTATCTCTGTTCAAAGGGGTTCAAAATAAAAAAATATATGCAAAGCAAAATAAATATGTCCTTTTCCTTTTGATGATGACTGAGTAATTGGAAATATTGGCGTCTAAAAAACAAACGTATATTTTCATGTCAAAAGGTCATCATTTACCCCTTTGAGACTTGATATGGATAAATCTTTAGTATCCAGGGACTATAGTGTGTGAAAAGCATTAGTTCTTGAGTGAACAAGATGTATCTCATTTGATAGTTTGTTTCAAAAACAAAATGTGTATATCATTGGAGAATTGTTTTAAAAGAATCACTCTTATCCATCATCAAGTTGTTCTTAAAAAATTGTTTACTTTCAACACACTTGATTTCAGTCTAACATATTTTTTTATTTCTTTGGACTTGAAGAATATGGTAGTGTGTAGTTGATTATTAAATGTATTATATCCCTCAATCATCATTTTAATGACTCAAGTCAATGAATGCTCATATCCTGCTGGATGTTGTGTAAAACTTGAATAATTTGAATTTTTGCAAAATTTAACACATGAATTTTTAGCCTCTTAAAAATCCTTGAAATGATATTCCACCATTGCTTATCATTATAAAGATGTCCCAAAGCTCACTAATTTTTTCCACACTCAAATCTTAAATTTTCATCAGGCCAGGTCGACACTACTCCATCTAGTGTCAACACACTTTCACTCAGGTCGACACTCACCCCCTCTAGTGTCGACACTGACCCCCCTGCCAGACTCTTTTTCGCCGTGGGCGCCGGTTAAGGATTTGATGTACCTGCGGGGTAGCATACCCTAAAACCCCCTTTTCTTCTCCAGGTCGACCCGACGTCGTCTTCTTCCTGGAATCCGGCAGGTTTTTGAATCCATCTCCACCTCTTCCCTCCTCCATTCCATCACTGTTCCTCTTCTCTCATTCCTCACTCTCCATCGTCTCCTATTCCACTCCATATTTCCATGGCACCCAAGCAGGCCCCTCACCGTGGAGCAAAATCAAGGGCTACGGCAAGGCCCATTCTGACGGATGTTGATCCTCCTATGGAAGGAGAACCAAGAGGAGACATGACCCTGCAGAGCAGCCAGGGCCATCCTCTGCATCCCCATCATCTGCTAAGAGAGGTAGGGCTTCGTCTTCTGGGTGAGGTAGAGGGTCTGCCTACCCTAGGAGGAAAATTCTGGATTCCTCTCCTGAAGTCTCTGAGAAGTCAACCTCTTCATCCTCAGAGTCTTCCCAGCCTTCTAAGAGAACTCCTTCCAAACCACTTAGTGCAGGGAAGACCTTTTGAAGCCCAGAGCTGTGGACTCGATGACAGTGAACTGAATGCTGCCTTTCCTGAAGTCCTGAACTTCTTTAAATTTCAGTCTTGGCAATCTTTCATTTCAGACTTTCGCATCATATACCTAGACTTGTCCAGGAGTTCTACATGCATTTGGAATGCACAGATGAGGGCTACAAGTCAAAAGTCAAAGGGATTGAGATTGATATGCCTACAGACATAGCAGCCACCATCTTCAAATTCCAAATGAAGGAGCAGACTACCACAACTTGTTGAGTTCAATCTTCATGAAGCATATACCATCTTGACTGGATTGCAGGCAAATGAGTCTGATCTCAAGCAAACTCATGTCACTAAATTCAACACCAACACTTTTCACCAGTGTTGAGGCTTACCCATCACATCCTCACCACTATCATAACACCTCAAGGTGGTGGGAGAGACAGACTCACAGACATCCAAAGGTTTGCGATATACTGTATGAGCAAGGACATAAAGATAAACCTCCATGTCATCATGTACCAGATATCTCTGAGACAATAGGGCAGATTTGCATAGATCACTTCCTTATGCAGCCCATTTGACTCAAGTATTTAAACACTTTGGTGTGTCTCTGGAGAATGAGAAGTCTCAGAAAATTCCAAAGTCCAACATTTATTGCTTTAAGCATGTTCAAAAGTTTATGGGCTTTAGGATTGTGGGTGATCAGGTCAGGAGAGGGCCAGCTGCAGTAGAGGCCCCTGTGGTTCAGAAGGATCAGCCTCCAGTGCAAGAGGATCAGCCTCCAGTGCAAGAGGATCAGCCTCAAGTGCATGAGTACCAGCCCCCAATGAATGAGGATCAGCCTCATGTGGCAGTTGAAGTTGATGTAACCATTGATGCCCCTCTTTCACCTCAACTTCAGCCCTCCTCCTCCATGAACCTTGAAACTGAAATTCCATCTTTTTCTCCACAACCTCCAATTCATGCATCCTCATCTTTGGTGGACCTTCTGTTCCACCAGAGCTATACACCTTTTTAAATGACAAATTTGATGCTTTGAACACCTCCATTCAGACTATGTCAGAAAATTTTGAGTTGAGGATTCAGAAGTTGGAGAACACTGTGTCTGCCAAATTTATTGAACAAAAAGCAGCTTCTGACCATGCAACACAAAGGTTTAATAGATTGATAGGCACATTGGCAGATGCTTCAGTTGAGCTCAAAGAACATCAAGAGAAGTTGGAAACAGTTCTTAAGGGAATTTTGGCAATTCCCAAGCAGATCTTCAACACCAAGGAGACACTCTCTCAGATTTCTAAGACAAGGCTGTCTTTTGCACATTTGGTAGACGACTTGGAGAGCATGAAGAATTGTCTGCTCATATTGATGAAGAGATGTTTGCACTTAAAAAGGAATTCAAAGTTTTGAATAGACCTGCTTGGTCAGCTGGTTTTCTTCATCTTCACAGCCAATGTCAACTGAATTCAGTGCCCTTCAAGCTACAATGTCAGAGAACTCAGAGAGAATGGAACATCTATTGCATACAAGACTTTCCACTATCCAAGCACAAATGAAGTTCAGTCTGGCTTCAATGGAAAAGAGACTGACAGATATTGAGACCATTTTGATACCCATTCCTCCTCCTCCTCCTCCCCATTAATGTAATTTCTTTGATGATGTCAAAGGGGGAGAAGATAGCAAGAACTTGTAATGCTTTTTAAATGTGTTTTTGAAGATTGCAATGTTCATATTTTGTGAATGAAATGAATAGAAACCCTTGTGTCTTCAATGTGATTGAAAATTCTTTTGAATGAATGTGAATGTGATGAATGCTTGTCAAGCTGCTTGACCTTTGTGTGAGAAAGATTATCTTTAGTAACATTGTGTCTTTCATGTGTGCAACTTCAAATGTCACTAAAAAATATTCAAAAGTCTTTGACAAGTATGAATAAAAGGAAATGAAAATGCTTAAAATCACATTTCATTGAAACTTTCCACTTCACATGAATTTAATGTTGCCATCATCAAAGGGGGAGATTGTTGGTTGAGTGTGAATATATTCATTTCTCCTCACATTTTGATGATGACAAGCTGTGATTTTAATGCATAACATTTGGAACATGTGAAATACCACACCTAAAATAACAATATTCAAAAAGTATGTTTCCAAGCACATTTATCATTGATATTCATGATAATATATTTAACTAATGATTTATGTGTTTATTTCTCAGGGACAAACATTTATTGCAAGGATGGTGTCGACACACCTCACACTGTTGTCAACACAATGTTCCAAGATCTAAGGCAAAGGGTGAAGAAATGATCAACTAGTGTCGACACTAGTTCAGGGCAGGTCGCACTAGAGACAGATCCCACAGAAATATGTTAACAGGCTTCTATCTCAGGTCGACACTAAATCAGATAGTGTCGACACTAGAGAGTCTTCCTAGAAGGCCTATTTTTCAGATGGATAAAGCAGTTGAACACAAATGCAGGCATGTCGACACTAGATGGCTCTCCCAAAAGGCCTGTTTGTCAGATGACCAAAGCAGGTCGACACGAGATGATATCAGGTCGACACTAGAGAGCCTTCCCAGAAGGCCTGTTTTGCTGTCTGGGACATGGTGTCGACACTGAATCATCTCAGGTCGACACTAGAGACCTCTCCCAGGGAATTGATTTGCCAGTATGGGACAGTGTGTCGACACACCTCATGGGCAGGTCGACACACTCCGGAATCTCTGTGACTTAAATTTTGTCCTGGACACGTGGCGCCCTAGGGAACTGTTGGATTAGCCTTGGATTGTGTGCCCACGACCCCCAAGGGTACATTTGGACTATTAGGGGTATAAATACCCTTCTATTGGCTATCCAACATGCAAGAACCCTTTCAGAGCCTCCCAGAAGTCTTGTTGGCGGCTGGAAGGTTTCTCCTCCCTGTTCTTGTCTTCCTGGTGCTTCCTCAAGCCAATTCAAATTTGTTCAAGTATGAGAAGTGGAGATTGATCGTTGAAGAAGCAATTGGATCACCTCAAGGAAGCAGATCAAGTAGAAGCCGACTTCTGTGAAGAATTAAAGGAAGATCCTGAAGATCAGAATTGCAGAGCATCGCCCAGGAACTTCCAGAGATCAAGATCTTCACAATTCAACCTTCTATAAGGGAGTACATATGAAGAGAAAAGCTATCAATACATTCTCATTTTCCTTTTTTCTCTTCTGAGTGATTCTGAGATTGTGCATGGGTTGTTGCATGAGTCTCATGAATTCACTCTTGTTGGACTAGATCTTTGCTAGAGGATCTGAGTCTTGTGCTTTTCTAGCAAGTTGTTTGTGAGCCGTCGAGCTCAGTAGTTTTAAGTCGTCGCACTCAAGGTGTTGTTGAGTAGTCTTGCTCAGGGTTCTAGAGTAGTCTTACTCTAGAGTTTGTGTGAGTTGTAAACTCAGGTGGTTGGAGTTGTTTGGCTCCAGTGGGTGTGTTGTACCCAGGTTGTTTAGTGGATCCTCACTGTGTGAGGGGTGGATGTAGGAATCACATGGTGTGATTTTCGAACCACCTAAAAATCTCTGTGCATTGATCTGATTGTGGTTTGAGCTTATCCTTCGTTAGATGCATGCATAGGATCGTTTGGATTCATCTAATCAATTGTTCACACACTCCATTTGCACAACTCACTCAATTCATCTTCAGATCTGTGAAATTTGTTTCTCAATTTGTCTCTGATTCAAGAGTTTTTAAAATTGGTTAAGTTCCGCATTAGTAGGCCTAGATCTATTCAAACCCCCCCCCCCCCTTCTAGATCTTGTCCTTACCATTTATCGATCCTTCACAATGGAAACTCTGGTACTGTCAACACTAGAGTCACCTCATACCACTCTATGCTCAGGAGAACGTGAGACTCGTCAGAAAGGTACTTCTGAAGCATCGACACGTGGAACACATTGTGGACTGCTTCTAACTCTGACGGAAGCTCAAGTCTATACGCCAAACCTCCGACATGCTCAGTAATGGTGAAAGGTCCAATAAAGCGGGGACTCAACTTTCCACGCCTACCGAACCTCACTACTCCTTCATAGGAGACACACGGACAAACACCTGGTCCCCTACGTGAAACTCGAGCGGTCGTCTGCGCTGATCTGCATAACTCTTCTGCCGACTCTGAGCTGACTAAAGCCTCTACCTCACAAGTTGAACTACGTCAACTGCCTGCTGTACTAACTCTGGTCCCGTGACAACCCGTTCGCCAACCTCAAACCAGTCTAGAGGAAGTGCGACACGGTCGTCCGTACAAGACCTCATATGGTGCCATACCGATACTGGAGTCATAGCTATATTATATGTGAACTCGACCAACGGAAAGTGAGCTGTCCACGATCCCTGCCACTCCAGACAACAAGCTCTAAGCATGTCCTCTAAAGTCTGGATAGTCCGCTCTGACTGACCGTCTGACTGTGGGTGGTAGGTGGAACTAAAAGCCAACTTTGTCCCCAAAGCCCTCTGGAAACTGCGCCAGAACCCAGAAGTGAAGCGAGGATCCCTATCTGACATAATAGAGATCGACACTCCGTGTAAAGGAACAATCCACTCTACGTACAACGCGGACAACCTACTCACACCCCAACTAGTCTTGATAGGCAAGAATTTGGCAGTCTTCGTCAATCTGCCCACAAGAACCCAAATGCTGTCAAAACCTCCAGCTGTCCTCGGTAAACCACAAACAAAGTCAGTCGTCACATGGTCCCACTTCCACACCGGAATCTCTAACGGCTGCACAAGTCCTCCTGGACACTGATGTTCGGCCTTCACCTGCTGGCAGACCAAATACCTAGCTACAAAAGCCGCTATGTCCCTCTTCATCCCAGGCCACCAAAACTGACGTCTCAACCTGTGATACATCTTGGTCGACCCTGGATGAATCGAGTACCTGGAACCATGTGCCTCCTGCAACACAATTCTCCTGACAGACTCCTCAACAGGAACATAGAGTCTATCTCGGAACCTAAGAGTCCCGTCCTCGTGAAGCTCAACCTCTGGAAGAAGTAACACACTGTGCAACTCGGGATCTGCTCGCTGAGCCTCAACAACCTGTCTCACAACGGCGGGAGCCGCCAACAAACTGCTAAACACATATAGCTGACGTCTGGATGAAACTCTGAAGGATGCCTCTGCTGCAGACTGCCACAACTGCCACTCCCTCAGCATCAGATGACTCATCTGTGCTTTCCTACTCAAAGCATCTGCGACTACATTCACTTTCCAGGCTGATACTCAATACTGAAATCATAGTCCTTCAGATATTCCATCCAACGACGCTGCCTCATGTTCAGATCCCTCGGAAAACACATACCTCAAGCTCTGGTGATCGGTGTGGACTACAAATTTCACTCCGTAAAGGTAGTGACGCCAAATCTTCAAAGCAAAAACCACAGCTGCAAGCTCTAGGTCATGGGTCGGGTAACTCTCCTCGTGGGGCTTAAGCTGGCGAGACGCATAAGCCACCACTCGGCCCTGCTGCATTAAGACTGCACCCAGACCAATACCTGAAGCATCTGTGCAAACCTCAAAACTCTCCTCACCTGAAGGTAACACAAGGACTGGCGCTGATGTAAGCAGTCGCTTCAACTCTATGAAGCTCTGCTCACACTGCTCCGTCCACAAAAATGGAACTCCCTTTCTCGTCAACCGAGTCAAGGGTGCAGCAACCTGAGAAAAGTCCCGAACAAACCTGCGGTAGTAACCTGCCAAGCCCAAAAAGCTCCGAATCTCAGACACAGTCCGGGATTCTCCACTGAAAAACTGCCTCGACCTTCGCTGGATCTACAGAAACTCCCTCACCTGAGATCACGTGCCCCAAAAAGTGAACCTGTTGTAGCCAAAACTCACACTTACTAAGTTTGGCATACAACTGGTGCTCTCGCAAGGTCTACAACACGATCCTCAGGTGCTCGGCGTGCTCCTCCTTCGAAGCGGAGTACACTAGAATGTCGTCAACAAACACTACGACAAACCGGTCCAAGAACCGGTGGAACACCTGGTGCATCAGATCCATGAAGGCCGCTGGAGCATTGGTGAGCCCAAATGGCATCACCAAAAACTCAAAATGACCATACCTGGTCCGAAAAGCAGTCCTCTCAACGTCAGAGTCTCTAATCCGCAACTGATAGTAGCCTGACCTCAGGTCAATCTTTGAAAAGACATGAGCAGACTGAAGCTGATCAAAGAGATCGTCAACCTAGGCAACGGATACCTATTCTTGATGGTCACTTGGTTCAGCTTCCTATAATCAATACACAACCTCAGGCTACCATCCTTCTTTCGGACAAACAAAACTGTGTGATCCCCAGGGAGAAAAGCTAGGATGAATAGAGCCCTTCTCCAACAGCTCCTCAAGCTGTCTCTTCAGCTCCCTCAACTTGCTGGTGCCATACGGTACGGTACCTGAGCAAAAGGTGCAGTGCCAGGAACCAACTCAATAGTAAACTCAATCTCTCTCTCTGGAGGTAGACTAGGTAACTCATCTGGAAAAATATCTAGAAACTCACACACTACGGGAATGTCCCCCACTCCAAAAGCAACCTGATCAAGAGTCACTGCAGAAACTAGGTAACCCTGGCAACCAGAAGCAAGCAACCTCCCCGCCTTCAAAGTAGAAACTAAAAAGCGAGAAGTAAGAGGTACGATACCCTGGAAGTAGAATGCCACTTCCCCGGGTATCCACAAGTGCACCCTCTTCTTATGGAAATCCATCACCGCACCATACTGCTCTAACCAGTTCATACCCAAAATCACATCATAATCCTGCAACTGCAAAGCAAACAAGCGAGCTGACAACGACTGATCCTGCAACTGCACAGGTACCTCCTCGAGACAGTAGGACGTAAGGACAAAGTCCCCTGTCAGCAACTCCACTGCTAGCTCAATGGACTCTCCCGTACTCAACTCTCCAAGGGAGTCTAAAAACTCCTCAGACACAAAAGAGTGAGAGGCACCGGTATCGAACAAAACTCTAGCTGTAAAACCAAAAACTGTAACAGTACCTTCCACTAGCTGAGCTGCCTCCGCGTCTGCACGGGTCAAGTGAGTAACATGACCTCTACCACTCGACCCACCAGAACCTCCGGTCTGTGACGCTAATGCAGGGTACCTGCTGCTGTTGCCGCACTCGGGGCTGTGACTAGGTCTGCTGCTGCGGCACACGAGGTAACAAAGGGCAATCTCGCGCCATGTGACCTATCTGGTCACACCGGTAACACTGACCAACAAAAGAACGCTGTGCCTGCTGCGAAGGCTAACCTGTGGCTGCTGAACACTCCCAACAGACTGCTGCCTCTGCTCAGTCTGCCTCCTGTCACGCCGAAAACTTCCTCCGAGTTCCTGACTTTGCCATCGTCCCAGCAGAAGTGTGGACTCGTAAGAAGTTGTAGTCTCAGAGACGAGACGCATGCAACTACCCTGTTGCTGTCGTGGCTGAGTCGGAACTACCTGTGTCTGAACCTCTACGTTCTGAACATGGGTCCGCAAAGTGTCAGCCTCCAACGCTGCCGCTGTCTGATAGGCCGTGTCCAATCTGTGACACGCGCAACTATTAGCGCCTGCTTGAGCTCTGGCCTCAGGCCCCTCACAAACTGCTGAGTCCTCAGACTCTCATCTGCCATAATCTGTGGGGCATAACGCCCTAGCTCTACAAATCTGGCCCTGTACTGCACTACAGTAGAGTCCCTCTGCTGCAAGTCCAGAAATGGTACAACCTCTCCGTCCGGACGTAAGTAGGACAGAAGGCTCTCTCAAAAGAAAAGACAAACTCCTACCACGGAATCTGTCTAAGTGGGCGGGACTGAAAAGTAGTCTCCCAGTCAGAAGACCACCAAGTCAATGCCTGCGCCTGCAACTGATAACTAGCTAACAACACCTGCTCCTCGGGAACACACTCCATGGAACGGAAGTCCCCTCCACTGCATCCAACCACGCCCGCGCGATGTCTGGATCAGGCTAGCCCAAAAACTGGGGAGGCTGAAACTGTATGAACTCCCTCAACACCTTCCCAGTACGCCCTGGGGTACTGGCGCATCACGGTGTTGAGCTACAAACTGAGCCATCCCCTCAAGAAAACGGGTCAAGTCTAATCCTGAGCTGCCTGAGGAGGAGGTGGCAGCGGTGGCGGAACAATGCCACTGTGTGGGTCCTGTGGCAAAGGCTGCGCCTACTGTGGTGGCAGGGTGTCTCCAGCCTCCTGACGAGTCGCTTGCTCAGCCACTCCCTCTCTAGGACGTCTCCTAGGTGCCATAGCACTATACATAGAGCAAAAACACACACATTAATATATTAACTACCTCCGGGCTAGTTAGCTGCTACTGTACTCTTTGTACTCTGAGTTAATATGATGGGTATTTGCTTATATATCTCATCAGACACTGCTCTGATACAAACTGTACGACCCAGAATCCGCATTACCAGTAAGTGACCAGTAACCTGAATTCGACCCGCTAACCCACGAGACAAGCTCGGAAGGGTAGAAAAGGATGTCAAGGAGACTATACAAGAGAGATACACACCATGCAAATATGTAAGATTTCACTATACATGAAATATAACATGTACAACTCAGAGTCCACACTAAGTACAGAGTACAGGAGTACAACAAAAAAGTACTACTCACTGCAGCTAGGGCGCACCAACACCGGAGTGGCTAGACTCCCCTGGAACGGGAGTCGACGATGATCCACCTAAAAGGGAGGCGAGTGAGTCTCAAGAAAAGAGACCCAGTAGGGAAAAGTAACCCCCATCGGCAACAGTACTAAAGTGCGGAAAATAAAAACAGAAAGTAAATACACGTTGCACCACAACCAAAACTAGTGACAACCACGCGTCTCCTTGACAGGAGTGCGTGTTAAAAGACTGTAAAACTTGCGGCTCAGTAACACACACTCACACACACACAGTAAGTAGGACTCAGCTAGGGTCTGTGGCTCGGCGTCCCGTCACCACAGAGTCTCTCAACCCCAGCCAAGTGTTCACACTAGAGACGCTCTCTCTCGTGTCTGGTCCACGACCGGTTTCCCCCTATGCCTGACCCTAGCGGTAGAGAAGGGGCTCCACGGAGACCGGCTCGAAACCACTACAAGGAGTACGCACAGGACAGAGACGCTCTCAACGTCCTGGCTCACCGACGGAGGACCCCCACACGCCGGTCATCTAGACAGAGCGTCGCTCTATGTCCAGGTGACAAATAGAAACAGAGGCACGGTAACTCAACGCGAGTACAGACGGTAACACTCTCAATGTCTAAAACACCGTACAATAGACGGACACCTCGTGTCACGTTTCAACATAGTTAATTATGCATATGCACAGGCCGAGCCACACTCTAAGCCTGGCAGAATGTGTTAACAGGCGGACATCGCACGTCAACACCTCGAGACACAAAACAAGATCAAAAACCTGCTGGGACACAGATATTAACGACAATATCGAATGTCGCCAATCAAGATATAGACGGCACTCAATTGCCGCCAACACTGGTTAACGGCATAGATCTTGTCATTACCATCTACATTGAAGATATCAACGTCAACATATGTGGACGTTAATATCCTCAGCCCACTGAACCCAGAACAACGCCAGGTCAGTCCAACTGGGCAAAACCGCCTAACAGTACACAAATTGATGGAGGGGAACACCTCCTCACATCCTCTAACACTACCAGAACTCTGGATTTCTACGATCCAACACTTGGATCGCCCAAAACACTCAAAATCCCAGCATGGCATAACCCAACCCTAAAATGCGATTAGCATACTAATCTACAACAAATAAGCATGCTGATCTAATAAGGAAGGTTTAAGGGGTTAAGTCCCTACCTCAGAACGCCTTAAAAACACCTAAACAGCGACCAATCGCGTCGGAACCCCTCAAAGTCTCCGCGTTAATCACACCAAATCTTCATGATTCCCGCCCGATCTAACATCGCCACACGTACCAGGGTCTTCCCACGAGCTTCCGCCAACTGTCGGAAGTGGTGGAAAGGGACAAAGGTAAAAGTGGAGGGAAAGAGAGGAAGAGAAAAGGAAAGGTTACTGCTCATGGGCTGCCCTATTTCTACAGGCGCGACAAATAGACGTCCACATCTCTTGCCGTCTACTTGAACCGCCAATGGGTCGACGTCCGTACTGCTTGCCGTCAAGTTCAACGACAAACGTCCACATCGCTGGACGCTAATAGCAAGTCAACGGCCAGCCCCTGGCCGTCAACCCCAAGTCAACGACAATATCCATTGTCGTCAATCACACCCGAACCTCTACAAGACCCAATAAGGATCTGCTGAGACCCGAGACCTCACACATGGTGTCAAGTATACATGGAGATATGAATTAAACATGTTGGTTCGGGGTCATGGGGATTCCCAAACTTCAAAAATCAAAATCAAATGATTGGCTCGATGGAATATTATGAAACGAAAGGGTTTTTGTTCCAGGTGGTTGGAGCAAACTACAGATGAAATTAATTAGGTTTGATCGTGAGAATGCCTACCTTTGACTCGTTTGATCTTCTAGGGTTAGAACTTGAAGAACTCGGGTTGAAGCTTGGTCCAGCATTCTCCCCACGAATTCCTCTGCTCCTTACCCTCCACTCCTCGTCCAGCAAACCCCGTAATGTGTTAGGGGCGGCCATGGAGGGTTTAGAGAGTATTTAAGCTACTTGGGTTTCTATTTCCTATAGAACTCTAACTCCTATTTAATTCTAAGATTTCCTATTTCTATCCTCCTTCCAAGCTTTCCAACTCCTAATTGGGTTAGGTTGGGATGCAAGTTCATGACCAACCTATTAGGGTAGGGTTAGGAGTCCAATTCCAACTCAACTTACTTATTTTAATGTTTTAATATCCCTTTTCTATTTAGGTAATATTTAAGTTACAAATTTAGGGTATTTTCCTATTATTCCTCTTTTTAAAATTCCTATTTTGGCCCAATAAATTTTAGAGGGTCCATTTAACAAAGCCCACTACTTCTTTCTTTTAATGGTTTTAATTAATTCCTTTTTTTATTTTCTATTGATTTAATTTTTTATTTTTTGAAAAAATCAGGTTGCTACATCCTCTCCCTCTTAAAAGAATTTGGTCTTCAAATTCATATGATCATAATGGAGAGAATGCCTTATCGAAAAGATGGGGTAGTTTCGTCTAATGATTCTTTCAGGTTCCCATATGGCTTCTTCCACTCCACGATTATTTCATAGGACTTTAACATAGATGGGATGGTTCTTGAGTTGCTGCACCTTTCGTTCCAGTATCTTGACTGGCTTCTCTTCGTATGTCATGTCCTTGTTCAACACCAACTTCTCATGGCGAATGATATGCATAGGATCATATACATATTTCCTAAGCATGGAGACATGGAACACATTGTGTACGCATGCCATGTTTGGTGGCCATGCCAATCGGTATGTAAGGCCATTCCATCGCATTAATTGTATATTTGTGTGTGTATATTGTGCTTGTGTATGTATATACATATTTACGTACGTATTGATTAGTACAAGTACGTGTGCATATGCTTATATTAGATGTAAATAATGCATGTATTGAATGGTGATAGTATGGATACACTACCTTATACATATTGCATGTATATAGCATGGTATGCATGGTTTTTCAGCATAATTTAGAGTTCTGGCCGAAGGCCAGATTGGCGTCAACAACATGACGCCGATGAGGTATCAGCGTCCACCCATGGATGCCAACACTAATCCTGGCGTCTAGCGATGTGGACGCCAACTTCTCTGGCCTGCATGCGCAGCAGAGCCGGAAATTCGGAAGCAAGGCAGCTCACCCATTAGGGAGCTGTCTCCAACGGTCTGAAGGGGGATCACATCAGCCTTTGGGTCAGGAGAAGCTCCTCCCCTTTATCTAAAACCCGATCTGCTCCCCAACCCCTCTCTTCACCCTGTTGCAAGAGAAAAAGAGAGAAGGAAAACCTAGTTCTGAACTGTGAGAGACCCCATCCTTGCCACCCAAAAATCCGAACTTCTGAAGCTTGATCCGGCGTTCCACTGCAACTGGAGGCTAGAAGGATCATCGAGGAAGGCTTCCCCGACCTCGGCTTGCTGTGGATCTCGCTCAAGAACTCGGAGGAGAGTTCATTTGGAGGCTTCTTGGGACAGCCCATGGAGAGCTTCACCGAGCCTAGATCCCTTGGTGCAATTTTTTTAAAAGGCAAGTGACCCTACCATAATGTCCCCGTATGAGTCTAGGATGGTTTATTCATTTTTGTGTATTTTTCTTCGTGTCCTTGACCCTCCCCTTCACCCTATCTTTGGAGCTCGGGTCTGTGTTCTGCACAGACCCGACATTAACGACCATATCCATTGACGCTGAGATCATGCTTGGCGTCAATCGACTATGCCGTTGACACTGAATTAGCGGCCAGAGACCGCCACCGAGTTCATCTGGACAGAACAGTGACCTGTTCTGCCCTTCTATATGACTATTTTCGGTATGTTTCACGATGAGGATATACTGTAAATCATTATACGTTATGTATGTTGTTAGTATGATGAATGTAGTGTGTGGATGGATGAGTGTGCATGGTGGTGAATGTTGGAGATTTTCATTCTATGAAATTCCAAGCATGATTGCTAGTGAACTTGTCAATCCATGTTTTATGTATAGGACTAGTCTGAGTGCCCTAAGCTTTGTCAGATCATGAAGTAAATGGATCAGTATATGTGTACTCAATTTGATAATTTGTCCATGCTTAATTGAATTATTATGCTTTCAAAAATTAAACTTAGAAATACATGTGTAGGGTTATAAACCTTGAGAAAAATGGTATATTGCTCAGAAAACTCTGAAGAATGTCTATGATTATGGGTATGTTAGGGTTCAGACAGTGAATGGAAAAAATGTATGATGATGTTAAACCCTATGTCAACGTGAATTATGAATGGCATGCTAAATAGGTATTTGATTTTCTGTAAATTCCATTTAGCTCAGAAAAATCCGAAAAATTGAGTGTATGATCTAGAACCCGAAAATAGCATGTGGTTAAAATTTCAGGTTATTTGGACCAGTATATAAGAAGTTATGTATTTTCCATGTGAAATATAGAAATCTATGAATGTTATCGTAATATGATTAGATATTGCTTAAACCTAACTTGAATGGTGCAATTATTGTGTGTTAAGCTCTTGAAATCTGTAGTGCCATGTTAGGAAAAACAGAGATGTGCATGTGAGTGAGAAAGTGAATGAGATGAAAAGTGATATGTGTAAACCATGTGTAAAAATCGGTAAAATGTGTAAATGTGTAACTGTGCCAATGTGACACTGCTTCCGTAGAGGGCAGTAGAGCTGTATCAGGGAAAAGTCCCCCTGAGAAAGTTCAATGTGTAAGTGACCCTAAGGGCATTAGGGGGAAATCCTGGAGGTGGACAAGTACCACTGGTTAGGGTGGAGACTTGTTCTCCGGTCTGCGCAGTCCAAGAGTCGCCATTGGAATGTCTAGATGGCGTCTATGTGTAATGTGATGTGTATATGTCCTTCTTTGGTGGTTTGGACTATGTGTCACGGCACCTAAAATGTGTAATGTGTAATGTGTATGTGTTCATGTGTAAATGTGTAAGTGAACAAATGTGAAATGTGTCTGTGTAAAGTGCAAATATGTGAAAGAGGAAACTTGTGTAAAGAAAATGTGAAATTCTAAATGAGAGGTTATGATATTGAAACCATGTGAGACAAATCTGAAATCATGTGAATCATTAAATTCATTTTATTATCATCATGTTTATATGTGCAAAGATGCCTAGAATCCATGTTAGGGATAATTGGTGAACACGGGTACAAGATAGCATGATGGGTTGTTCACATGGTATGCTTTACTCAATATTGTAGCTCTCATGTATAGGTTTTCAACCATGAAACCATGTGAAATCAGCAACTTAAAGCATGTGAAAATGTTTATGTATGTGTTTAGAAACATGTAAGATCCATGCTAGTCGTGTTTTCTTTTCATGTATGCATAATGTTCATGTTGGTAGCTCTCATGTCCTGGTTCTTTAAAGACAATGTTTCATGAGTAAATTGAATAGAGAGCATGTGATAGGCAAATTTTATTCTTAGAAATCTGAAAGCATGATCCATGTATAAATTGTAAAACTTTCATGATAGGTTGAAACTTAAAATGACTAACATGCCATGTTTTGAAAATTGTAAATGTGCATGTAGAAACCGCTAAGACTTATGCGTGTACATTATGGGTAGTGTTCTTGCTGAGTCTTTGACTCACTCCTTGCTTCGGCGTACAGGTGTAGTTGGTGACGTGGCACCTTTGGAGGAGACAGTGGAGACAGACTCCGAGCGCGGAGATTAGCTAGTCTTTGGAGTTCTTGTGACGTGTGCATTCCATAGTATGTAATTTGGACATTGTATTAGAAATATCATAAAAGGATGTATAAGTGTGGACATTATGTATTTGAATTTCAGCAATTTAAATTATGTGAACTTTTAGTTCCTTATTGTTAATTTCAAACTTCATGTATGTTAAATGTGGTGATGAATGAATGGAGACAGTTGTCTTTTACTTCTGCTACTCTGTTGTATATTCGCGTGTATCTCAGCTGTTTGTATCGTTTGGGTAAATGTCCCACTGTGAGGACTCTTGCTATACCGACGTGGGTTGGTATAACCGTACCGGTATATTGAGGGCCGTCACAGAGATTGGTATCAGAGCGACGGTTGAGATTGCACATGAATATACCTAAGTCATCATCCCCATTGCATGCTAAGTATGTCCACATGTGTAGAAAACACTAATAAGAAGTGAAAGATAGATAAGAAAATGGTTAGAAAACTTAGTAACCTAGCTCTAATGGTGGCTGAAATTTTATTACAGCCATGGCTTCGTGGACGACGTGGAGGTGTGCCAGCTCGCGATGACGAGCAGAGGCGTGAGGAGCGGGCGGAGCAGCAGGCCCCAGCCCCAGGGTCCTGTGCTTCCCCCACCACCGCCAGTGGACTACGGAGTATTCATGCAAGGTCTAGTGCAAGCCATGCAGACGCAGGCTCATACCCAGGCAGCACTCCAGGCCAGTTGGAGGCCCAGGTAGAATAATGAAACAACTAAGTAGTTTGCTATTTAAATTGCATGATATTGTGTTTATTGTGTATTGTTATTGTTTAATGTAGCAGGCTCAGGCACCAGCTCAGGACCATGGTGGACCTTCCATCATGGAGCGATTCAAGAGGATGACCCCACCCTCTTTTAAGGGGGAGAGTGATCCATTAATGGCAGAAAGCTGGATGAGGGAGACAGAGAAAATCTTCCGAGCCATCAGGTGCCCTGATGAGGATAAGGTGACATTAGCCACCTACATGCTACAGGTATGTGTTAATTATATGTTTGTTGTTTTGCTGAGTTAGATTGTTTGGATGGAGCTTATGAACGGTGCATTGCAGGAGAGAGCAGATGTATGGTGGTCCTCCTTGTTGCGGACATGCTTTGAGGACGGAGCAGTAGACGTAGCATGGGACGCGTTCGTGAGGCTCTTTCGAGCCAAGTTCGTCCCAGAGCATATCCAGGACAAGATGGAGCAAGAATTCCTTTCTCTGACGCAAGGATCAATGACCGTCCTGGAATATGAGGCAAGGTTTTCTGAACTATCTAAATATGCACCGCACATTGTTGAGGATGAGCGTAGAAAGACCAAGAAATTCGTGATGGGTCTCAAACCATCACTGAGGACGAGACTCGTGGCGTTTGACCATCGCACGCTAGACGAGGCCCTCAGCGCTGCCTGCAGACAGGAGGGAGAAATGGAGCAATATCTGGAGGAGAAGAAGGCTTCACAGAAGAGGCCGGCAGCGACATTCCAGCGGCAGGATAAGAAGAAAATGGTGTACCAGACACCGCAGAAACCAGTGGCAGTCAGCAACTCTCAGGTACCTTCTGTACGTTCCCCTGGTGTGAAGAAGGAGTGTCCTCACTGCGGGAAGACCCATGGTGGTTCCGAGTGTTGGTTGGTAGCGGGTAGATGCTTGAAGTGCGGGAGCATGACCATAAGATCAAGGATTGCCCAAGACTTCAGCAGGGAGCTTAGCGTGGAGCGCCAGCACCAGCAGTAGCGGCAGCCGCGCCAGCTACAGGAAGACCAGGAAGGCCTCGAGCCCCAGCTCGAGTGTTTGCTTTAGCTCGCGAGGACGCCGAGCAGGCGGAGCATGTCACCGAAGGTACACTTTTTGCTTTTCGGTGTGCACGCTCGGGTTTTGTTTGATACGGGTGCCACTCACTCGTTCATTTCTGAGCGGTTCGCTAGGCAGTTAGCCCTAGAGTCAGGCGTAGAGTCTGAGGATTTAGAGGTCCCTTTGTCTGTGCACACCCCTGCGGGTACGGTATCGACTAGGAAGTGCATTCCGTCGTTACCTGTGTGCATTGAGGATAGATTCCTAGATGGTGTTTCTTCTTGCTAAAGATGAAGGACTATGATTGTATTCTTGGTCTGGATTGGCTAGAGGAGCACTATGCGTTAGTGGATTGTCGTAGGAAGAGGATTGTTTTCCGCATTCCTGGTGAGGACGAGTTCTCTCATCCCTTGCCAAAGACTTAGCGGAAAAGTTAGTTATCTCTGCCATGAAGGCAATGCGCATGGTTGTGACGCATTTCTTGCCAGCGTTATGTTAGTACCCGATGCTGGTTCGTCACTGACTCTTGCAGAGATCGATGTGGTGTAGGAATTTCCAGATGTCTTTCCCGATGACTTGTCTGGATTGCCACCGGATAGGGAGATAGAGTTCACTATAGAGTTGCTTCCAGGCACCTCTCCTATCTCGAAGCCCCATATCGGATGGCCCTGCAGAATTAGCCGAGTTGAGGAAGCAATTGCAGGAGTTGCTTGATAAGGGATTCATCCCCAGTGTTTCCCATTGGGCGCACCTGTATTGTTCGTCAAGAAGAAAGACGGGTCACTTAGGTTGTGCATTAATTATAGAAGCTGAACCAGGTGACTGTGAAGAACAAGTATCCCTTACCTCGGATTGATGATCTTTTGACCAATTGCAGGATGAATCAATCTTCTCTAAGATTGACTTGCGATCTGGTTATCATCAGCTGCGGATTAGGAGTGAGGATGTGTCCAAGACGGCATTTAGATCCCGTTATGGACATTATGAGTTCTTGGTTCTTCCTTTCGGATTGACCAACACCCCTGCAGCGTTCATGGATCTCATGAACCGGTGTTTAGTCCGTATCTAGATAGCTTTATTGTTGTGTTCATTGATGACGTGTTGGTCTATTCTCCGGATGAGGCCACGCACTGTCAGCATTTGAAGTTGGTCTTAGAAGTTCTCCGTGAGCACAAGCTGTATGCGAAGTTCAGCAAGTGCGAGTTCTGGTTGCGCGAGGTTCACTTTCTCGGGCATGTCATCTCCGGCGCTGGTGTTGCAGTTGATCCAGCAAAGGTCCAGGCAGTTATGGATTGGGAGATTCCCCAAACTCCTTTGGAGATTCGTAGTTTCATTGGGTTAGCTGGTTATTATCGGCGATTCATTGAGGGTTTTTCATCCATCGCCGCCCCTTTGACAAAGCTGACCATGAAAGGTGAGAAGTTCATATGGTCTGAGGCATGTGAGCGTAGCTTTCAGCTATTGAAGGCTAAGCTTACTTCTGCTCCGGTATTGGTATTGCCTAGTGGTCCAAAGGTTTTGCCATTTATACGGATGCATCTCAGATTGGTTTAGGCTGTGTACTCATGCAGCGAGAGAGGGTAGTGGCTTATGCTTCTCGTCAGTTGAAGGAGCATGAGAGGACTATCCGACTCATGATTTGGAGCTCGCAGTAGTGGTTCATGCACTAAAGACTGGAGGCACTATCTTTATGGTGTCAGATTTGAGGTGTTTACCGACCACAAGAGCTTGAAGTATCTTTTCTCCCCAAAGGAATTAAACCTGAGGCAGAGGAGATGGATTGTTCTTGAAGGACTATGACTTCGACCTTCAGTACCATCCGGGAAGGCGAACGTCGTAGCGGATGCTCTTAGTAGAAAGAGGTCTTCGCTCCAGCAGGATTGGAAGATGTTGGAGGATGCAGCGTGCTCTATGACCGATTTAGAGCCATCGCTGTGTCAGGCTTTTGTAGCTCAGCTATCCCTTAGATCCTCAGTCTTGGATGAGGTGATTGAACAACAGAAAGCCGACCCTAGATTGTTAGAGATAGTGGTAGGCGGGTATTGCTCGTGATGAGGACGGTGTGATTAGATTTCAGCACCGTGTTTGTGTCCCTGACGTAGTAGATGTCCGTGAGCATGTGTTAGCGGAGGCTCATAGATCGCGATTCTCTATTCATCCGGGTAACACTAAGATGTATCAAGACCTAAGAGATCATTTGGTGGTCTGGCATGAAGAAGGATGTTGGCGATTATGTGTCTAGATGTCTAGTATGTCAGCAAGTGAAAGCCGAGCGGCAGTGACCATCCGGCCTTATGCAGAGGATGGATATCCCGGTGTGGAAGTGGGAAGCTATCACTATGGACTTCGTTTCGGGTTTGCCTCGATCTAGAAGGGGCAATGAGTCGATTTGGGTAGTTGTAGATAGATTCTCGAAGACTGCTCATTTCTTGCCTATGAAGAAGAAGCAGTCAGTAGAGCTTAGCTAGATTGTATGTTAGCGGTATCATTAGATTGCATGGTGTGCCGAAGTCGATCATTTCGGATCGAGATCCAAGATTACTTCGAGATTGTGGAAGGGTCTTCAGGATGCGTTAGGTTCGAGCTTAAGCTCAGTTCGGCATTTCATCCCCAGACCGATGGACAGTCCGAGAGGACTATCCAGACGCTCGAGGATATGTTGAGAGCGTGTGTTTTGGATTGGAAGACGATTGGGAGCGTCATTTACCTCTTGTGGAGTTCGCATACACAAACAGCTTTCATGCTAGTATTGGTATGGCTCCATTCGAGGCGTTGTATGGTAGGCCCTGCAGATCTCCTTTATGTTGGGAGGAGATGGTGATAGGCATTGATCGGACCGGGAGTAGTTCAGAAAACTTCGGATAAAATCCAGCTTATCAGGAAAAGGCTTGTTGCGGCACAGGATAGCAGAAGAGTTATGCCGACCACAGGAGAAAGGATTTGGAGTTCGAGGTTGGCGATCATGTCTTCTTGAAGATATCGCCTACTCGAGGTGTTGTCAGATTGGCAGGCATAGCAAGCTAAGCCCTAGGTTCATTGGCCCATATGAGATTCTCAGACGTTTGGGCAGCGTGGGATATGAGCTAGCATTACCCCCAGCTTTGGCTAGCGTTCACCCTGTATTCCACGTATCTATGCTCAGGAAGTATGTCCGAGATCCGTCTCATGTGATTAGTCATGAGCCAGTGGAGATCCAGCCAGATCTTTCGTATGTCGAGCAACCGTAGCCATTCTGACCGGAACACGGAACCGTTCAGCATCTCCGGACAAGAGTATTGCGTCGGTGAAAGTTCTGGTGGAACTTCTCACGCGAGGAGGCTACTTGGGAGCTTGAGGATGCGATGAATGAAGAAGTATCCCCTTTTGTTTGAGTAGTGTCGATCTAACTTCGAGGACGAAGTTTCTTTAAGGGGAGAGGGTGTAAGGCCCTCGAATTCCGTCGCATTAATTGTATTTGTGTGTGTATTTTGCTTGTGTATATATACATATTTATGTACGTATTGATTAGTACACAATACGTGTGCATATGCTTATAATAGATGTAAATAGCATGTATTGAATGGTGATAGTATGGATACTACCTTTACATATTGCATGTATATATGCATGGTATGCATGGTTTTTCTGCATAATTTAGAGTTCTGGCCGAAGGCCAGATTGGCGTCAACAGCATGACACCGATGAGGTGTCAGCGTCCACCCATGGATGCCAACACTAATCCTGGCGTCTAGCGATGTGGACGCCAACTTCTCTGGCCTGCATGCGCAGCAGAGCCGGAAATTCCGGAAGCAAGACAGCTCACCCATTGGGGAGCTGTCTCCAACGGTCTTGAAGGGGGATCACATAGCCTTTCAGGTCAGGAGAAGCTCCTCCCCTTTATCTAAACCCCGATCTGCTCCCCAACCCTCTCTGCACCCTGTTGCAAGAGAAAAGAGAGAAGAAACCCTAGTTCTAAACTGTGAGAGACCCCATCCTTGCCACCCAAAATCCAACTTCTGAAGCTTGATCCGGTGTTCCACTGCAACTGGAGGCTAGAAGGATCATCGAGGAAGGCTTCCCCGACCTCGGCTTGATGTGGATCTCGCTCAAGAACCCGGAGGAGAGTTCATTTGGAGGCTTCTTGGGATAGCCCAAGGAGAGCTTCACCGAGCCCCAGATCCCTTGGTGCAATTTTTTTAAAGGCAAGTGACCCTACCATAATGTCCCCGTATGAGTCTAGGATGGTTTATTCATTTTTGTGTATTTTCTTTGTGTCCTTGACCCTCCCCTTCACCCTATCTTTGGAGCTTGGGTCTGTGTTCTGCACAGACCCGGCATTAACGACATATCCATTGACGCTGAGATCATGCTTGGCGTCAATCGACTATGCCGTTGACACTGAATTAGCGGCCAGAGACCGCCGCCGAGTTCATCTGGACAGAACAGTGACCTGTTCTGCCCTTCTATATGACTATTTTCGGTATGTTTCACGATGAGGATATATTGTAAATCATTATACGTTATGTATGTTGTTAGTATGATGAATGTAGTGTGTGGATGGATGAGTGTGCATGGTGGTGAATGTTGGAGATTTTCATTCTATGAAATTCCAAGCATGATTACTAGTGAACTTGTCAATCCATGTTTTATGTATAGGACTAGTCTGAGTGCCCTAAGCTTTGTCAGATCATGAAGTAAATGGATCAGTATATGTGTACTCAATTTGATAATTTGTCCATGCTTAATTGAATTATTATGCTTTCAAAAATTAAACTTAGAAATACATGTGTAGGGTTATAAACCTGAGAAAAATGTATATTGCTCAGAAAACTCTGAAGAATGTCTATGATTATGGGTATGTTAGGGTTCAGACAGTGAATGGCAAAAATGTATGATGATGTTAAACCCTATGTCAACGTGAATTATGAATGACATGCTAAATAGGTATTTGATTTTCTGTAAATCCATTTAGCTTATAAAAATCTAAAAATTGAGTGTATGATCTAGAACCCGAAAATAGCATGTGGTTAAAATTTCAGGTCATTGGGACCAGCATATAAGAAGTTATGTATTTTCCATTGAAATATAGAAATCTATGAATGTATCGTAATTGATTAGATATTGCTTAAACCTAACTTGAATGGTGAAATTACTGTGTGTTAAGCTCCTGAATCTGTAGTGCCATGTTAGGAAAAACAAAGATGTGCATGTGAGTGAGAAAGTGAATGAGATGAAAAGTGATATGTGTAAACCATGTGTAAAAATCGGTAAAATGTTTAAATGTATACTGTGCCAATGTGACACTGCTTCCGTAGAGGCAGTGGAGCTGTATTAGGGAAAGTCCCCCTGAGAAAGTTCAATGTGTAAGTGACCCTAAGGGCATTAGGGGAAATCCTGGAGGTGGACAGTACACTGGTTAGGGTGGAGACTTGTTCTCCCGTCTGCGCTGTCCAAGAGTCGCCATTGGAATGCCTAGATGGCGTCTATGTGTAATGTGATGTGTATATGTCCTTCTTTGGTGGTTTGGACTATGTGTGACAGCACCTAAAATGTGTAATGTGTAATGTGTATGTGTAATGTGTATGTGTTCATGTGTAAATGTGTAAGTGAACAAATGTGAAATTGTATGTGTAAAGTGCAATATGTGAAAGAGGAAACTTGTGTAAAGAAAATGTGAAATATTAAATGAGAGTTATGATATTGAAACCCATGGGAACAATCTGAAATCATGTGAATCAGTAAATTCATGTTATTATCATCATGTTTATGTTGCAAGATGCCTAGAATCCATGTTTAGGGATAATTGGTGAACACGGGTACAAGATAGCATGATGGGTTGTTCACATGATATGCTTTACTCAATATTGTAGGTCTCATGTATAGGTTTTCAGCAGCATGAAACCATGTGAAATCAGCAACTTAAGCATGTGAAAATGTTTTATGTATGTTTTAAAAACATGTAAGATCCATGCTAGTCGTGTTTTCTTTTCATGTATGCATAATGTTCATGTTGGTAGCTCTCATGTCCTGGTTCTTTAAAGACAAAGTTTCATGAGTAAATTGAATAGAGAGCATGTGATAGGTAAATTTTATTCTTAGAAATCTGAAAGCATGATCCATGTAAAATTGTAAAACTTTCATGATAGGTTGAAACTTTAAAATGACTACATGCCATGTTTTGAAAATTGTAAATGTGCATGTAGAAACCGCTAAGACTTATGCGTGTACGTTATGGTAGTGTTTCTTACTGAGTCTTTGGACTCACTCCTTGCTTCGGCGTACAGGTGTAGTTGGTGACGTGGCACCTTTGGAGGAGACAGTGGAGACGGACTCCGAGCGCGAGATTAGCTAGTCTTTGGAGTTCTTGTGACCGTGTGCATTCCATAGTATGTATTTGGACATTGTATTAGAAATATCATAAAAGGATGTATAGTGTGGACATTATGTATTTGAATTTCAGCAATTTTTAAATTATGTGAACTTTTAGTTCCTTATTGTTAATTTCAAACTTCATGTATGTTAAATGTGGATGATGAATGAATGGAGACAGTTGTCTTTTACTTCCTCTACCTGTGGTATATTCGCGTGTATCTCAGCTGTTTGTATCGTTTGGGTAAATGTCCCACTGTGAGGACTCTTGCTATACCGACGTGGGTTGGTATAACCGTACCGGTATATTGAGGCCGTCACACGTAAATGCACCCTCACCAACCCATTCGAGCACTTCAAAAGGAACAATGAATCTAAGACTGAGCTTTCCCTTTTACACCAAATCTTTGGATGCCCCGAGTAGTGACACCTTTAAGAGTACATGATCACCGAATTGAAATTCTAAATCTCGCCTTCTCTTATCAGCATAGCTCTTCTGTCTGGACTGAGTAATCATGAGTCGGTCTCTAATCACTGAATGTCTCTTGTTGTATTTTACACCATGTTTGGGCCTAGCCATTTGCTGTTCTCCAACCTCATTCCAGTATGCAGGAGATCTACAGTTTCTGCCATATAGTGCTTCAAACGGTGCCATCTTAATACTCGCCTAGTAACTGTTGTTATTGGCGAACTCAATTAGGGATAGGTGCTCGTTCTAATAACCTTGGAAGTCTATGGTGCAGGCTCTCAACATGTCTTCAACAATTTGAATGGTTCTCTCATTCTGCCCATCAGTTTGTGGGTGGAATGCGGTACTAAAGTTGAGCTTAGTACTAAGTGCACTTTGCAGTCCTTTCCAAAAGTGGGACGTAAATCTCGGATCTCGATCCGAGACAATAGACGATGGAACTCCGTATCCTCCCACTTCCCTTGACATATAAGGCAGCTAGTACTCTACTAACCACTTACTCTTTATAGGGAGGAAGTGAGCGGATTTGGTTAATCAGTCGACAATGATGACCCATATGGCGTCGAGTCCACCGATCTTTGGTAAACCCACGATGAAATCCATGCCAATACTTTCCATTTCCACTCTGGGATATCTAGTGGTCTAAGCACGCCAGCAGGCCCAATGTGTTCCGCCTTTACTTGTTGACAAGTAAGGCAATGAGTGGCATGCTCGGCTACCTCTCTCTCATGTTCGGCCACCAAATATGTTCTTTTCATGTCTTGGTACATCTTGGTACCCCTAGGATAATAGAATAGTGTCTTTGTTCTTGTGAGCTTCATCCATTAATTTCCTACTTAGTTCTTCATTGTTGGGGACATATGTCCTCCTCAGACACCAGCCTTCCATCCTCGGTCATAGCAAAATCCGGTCTTTCAGCTAAGGTTTCCTTGATGCGAACCAAGAATGGATCGCTGTCTTGTTGAGCTTTAATTTCTTCCAGCATGTCAGATTGAATCTTGGTGTTGGCAACCAAGACTCAATCATCCCTATGTTTCAATATTCAAGTCTAGCCTTGCAAATTGTTCCGTAGTTGCATCTCGCCAAGAACTAGACTCGATACAGATGCCATTAGCTTTCTACTAAGAGCATCGGCCACGACGTTATCCTTGCCTGGATGGTATTGGATGTTGAAGTCGAAATCCTTTAAGTATTCTAGCCATCTTCTCTGTCTCATGTTGACTTCCTTCTAGGAGAATAAATACTTCAAGCTCTTGTGATCTGAGTATACAATGAATTGCCTCCATACAAATAATGTCTCCAGATCTTTAAGGCGAAGACTACGACAGCCAACTCTAGATCATGCAAGGGTAGTTGACTTCATGCGTCTTCAGTTGTTGTGAAGAATAGGCAATGACCTTATCCTTTTGCATCAATACACACCCTAGCCCAATTCCTGAGGCATCGGTGTAGACAGAGAAACATTCTCCCTCATTGGAAGAGCGAGAATAGGCGCTGATTAAGACAATCTTTAGAGTCTGAAAACTCTTCTCACACTCTTTACTCCAGTAGGGATTCTCCTTTCGTGTTAGACGCATGAGAGGAACGGCGATCTTTAAGAAGTTCTTTATGAACCGCTTGTAGTAGCCAGCCAGTCCTAATAAACTTCTGATTTCTGTGACGTTGGTTGGTCTCTTCCAATTGAGTACACTTCAACTTTGAGGAGGATCAACGGAGATGCCGTCCTTTGAGATGACATGGCCAAGAAGGACACTTCCTCGAGCCAGAATTCACACTTGCTCAGCTTTGCGTATAGTTTGTTGTCTCGCAAGATTTGTAGTGTAACGACCCTCTTCATACCGGTACGATTATACCAATCCCCATCGGTATAAAGGGCGTCGTCACAGTGGGACATTTACCCAACACTGGCTATAGTTGATATTACCTGGATAGCGATAGAGTACATCGGAGTAAAGTAAACAACCTCAACTCTTAATCTGTCACCAACACACATTCCATAATCTAAATAGCAAGATAGAAAGACAATGTCCACATTAATACAAAATAAAGAGAGTTACAATGTCCAAAATATTGTCCATACAATAATCCTTTTTGTGCAAAAGAAAAGTACAACTGTAACAGCTCCACAAATAGTCTTCTAATGATGATCCCTCGCCACGCTCTTCTAGTGCACGATACCTGTCAACCTGTACGCCGAAGCAAGAGTGAGTCCAAAGACTCAGCAAGCGACACTACTCATGATATACCATACAAGTCTTAGTGGTTCTACATGCACTTTTTACAACTACAACACATAGCATGCTAGTCAATTCAAGTTTTCTACCTATCATGAATTCTACAATTTTATACATAACTCATGCTTTCAGATGTGTAAAATGAAATTCACCTATCACATGATCTCTATTCCATTTTCCAGAACTTAGTCTTTTAAAGAGCTAAAACATGAAAGCTATCAATCATGAACAATTTACACATAAAGGGAACACAACTAGCATGGATTTCACATAGTTTTAAACACATACACGAACCTTTTCACATGCTTTAGATTGCTGATTCATATGATTCAATAACTATAATCTACACATGAGAGCTACAATAATACTAAAACACATCATGTGAACAAGTATCAAGCTATCTTGCACTCATTTTCACTAATTATCCCTAACGTGATTCTAGCATTTATGCACACATAAGCATGATAATGACAACATGAGTTTACTGATTTCACATGGTTTCCAATAACACATTCTCACATTCTCGTTTCACATGATTTCATACTTACTCATTCACGTTGTTCACTTTTACACACTTGACATGTACACATGTTCACACTTATACAATTTACTCATTTCCACATCATTTTCTCTTTCACTTTCACTTATCACATATCACATCGATTGCACTTACCACGTGCATCTCGGCACTTACCACATGCCCTTCACATATTTCACATTTTACTCATTTTTCATTAATTAAACAATTTGCCATGACACATAGTCCTAACTACCAGTAGGACACTACTACAATATCTCATAGCTCGTGCTCATTCCTTAGCACAGCTCTCAACACAACTCATAACACAACACATGACACAACACTTACACAACTCTACACTACTCACCACCTAGGCAATACAACGTTGAATCTTGATAACTGCGCAGACTGGGAGAAGCCCTCTCCACCCTATCCAGTGGCACTTGTCCACCTCCGGGTTTTCCCATGCCTTTGGGACAACTTATATCACATGGAGCCTTCTATAGGGACTTTTCTATATACGGCTCCCGATGCCTCTAGGGTAGCATTGTCACATAGGCACAACTTTTACACTTTTAACACATTACCGTTTTACACATGGTTTTACCCATAACTCTTCTCATTCTTCATTTCCTCTCACTCACATGAACATTTCTGTTTTTTTTAACATGGTACTACAGATTTTTAAGAGTTTAACAACATACAGTAACCACACTAATCATGTTGGTTTTAGACCATAACAAACCACATTACAATTATATGCACGAATTATCACATTTCACATGAAAATACATAACGTTTTATTTACTGTTCCAATTGACCTGAATTTTAACCACATGCGTGTTTCGGGTTCAAATCATACCCTCAATTTTTAGATTTTTATGAGCTAAATAGGATTTACAAAATCAAACACCTAATTAGCATATTATTCACAACTTAAGCTAACATGGGTCTAACACATTTTGCAATTTATCCACTTACTGTTTTGCACAGAGACTACTAATATGCATGATTTTAGAATACAACATCACCCTAATTCATACATCTATAATCAATTACCACAACCATTTTTGCATTTTTATTTTACCGAACCAAACTTATTTACATTTCTCAAGCATGGATAAACTACTAAATTTTGCAAACCATATGCTGACCCACTATTCTTCATGATCAAACCGAAACCAAGGCATTCACACAAACCCTAATCATAATCATGAATTTTACAAGATTGTCTACAAGTCATGCTCACATGTTTAC
>JACBKR010000448.1:0-45917 GCA_014218235.1 Colocasia esculenta
ATATCGGAACGCGAGACAATGCAAGTAATAGGTACAAAGTAGGTACCAAACATCAAACCATTGCACAATGAATAATACTAATAAAATTCCTTTCATTAATAACTTTTCAATGTCTAGTTACAACCACTAATATTAGAGCCAATCTATAGGGTCCAATTACATCGAATATAAAGTAAAAGACTAACTAAGACTCTATCATAGCACTAGGACACTAGGTACTCTTGACATCACTCCTGGTTGTTCCCGTCCTCTTGAGTGTAAAGTTCATCCTCGGTCTCTCACCTGAGAACACAACGACAAATAACGCAGGGTGAGCGATAAACGCCCAATAGGACTTAAATCTCAATAGTCAAGCAGGCTTTAAATGATTAATGTATTAAAAGGCAGAGTAACTAATGATAGAGGAGAGAGTCAGTAACGTAAGAGATAGAAGGATAGCACGTGAACGAAATAGCACAAGTTCCCAATATAGCAAGAGTGTCGAGTATAGCACAAAATAGCAAGATGACCATAGCACAAATAGCACAAGTATAGCAATAGCACAATGAGTATAGTATAGCACTTTTGTCAATAGACACCGAGAGAACATAGCACTTTTTGATTGTCATTTAGATAGTCGAGATAGATAGCACTCAAGTGTAATGCCAAACACTCTGATCATTTAACTCCCATGGCACTAGCACTTTCGGGTGCACATCCTAGGACGAGATCGGGCCTTTTATATATTTCTAGCATTGGTTATATTGTTTATCTTTAGACAATCAGTCAATGGCCAATCTAGAGTACCAAAAAATAGATGAGAGCACTAGATGAATAGACGAGATAGTAGAGTGAACGTGAATAGATGAGCGAGTAGAGTATAGATGAGAACTATGGACATTACACGTAACACGTCTAGTAAACCGCGATAGTAACAGTTACACAACACACGCACGTGTGTTGGCAGTCAGGTGGAACTCACTACCTTTCCACTGGCCATGTTAAGCACAGTCCAGAGGTCTGGCGTGATTCAAGATAAGAGCAAAGTTCTAATAGCCGTTTGGATCATATTGATCCCTAAAGGGTATCATAGGTGTTAGGGTACAACTGGCTCGTCGACCATGTGGGAATCCTGGACAGAGGACTTACGGAGGCCTTGAACAGACTCACTATTCCAGCAGAAGGATTATCCGACGAGATTTGTCCAAGTCAAGAGATAGTGTAAATATAGAAACAATTGCTCGAGTTCTAGAGGGTTCTAGAACAGTGAAGCGTCTGTATTGGTGTTCCAAAACCTCGCGAGAAAACGTACACAAGTATATTTATAAATGAGGCAATTTAATGACATAAATTACCATATAAATATGTAACCTGTCATGCCAGTTAAGCCATATTTGGATGGTTCCAAAGTGTGTGTGCATGTGAATAAGAAAATATGGACAAGATAGATCATGTGATTGACTTAAATTAATTTTAAATATATTCCATATTTACAACTTCGTTTTCAGTGTTTAACACATTTAACAAGATATGAGATAGCTAATACAACAAGACTGCAAAAAGAGGGGTTTTCCTGCAAGAGTCAGATCGCGAGACACCCTAATGAGGCCGCGACAAGGTCAACTGAATCGCGACGGGGTCTTGTAAGTCGCGACGGGCTTGTTCTTTCGGGCAGGCAGGTCGCGACGGGGTCATGTGAGGGTCGCGACGGGCTCACAGACCGGCAAGGGATGAGAGAACTCATCCTCACCAGGAATGCGGAAAACAATCTTCTTCCTACGACAATCCACTAACGCATAGTGCTCCTCTAGCCAATCCAGACCAAGAATACAATCGTAGTCTTTCATCTTTAGCAAGAAGAAGCACCCATCTAGGAATCTATCCTCAATGCACACAGTAACGACGGAATGCACTTCCTAGTCGATACCGTACCCACAGGGGTGTGCACAGACAAGGGACCTCTAACTCCTCAGACTCTATACCTGACTCTAGGGCTAACTGCCTAGCGAACCGCTCGGAAATGAACGAGTGAGTGGCACCCGTATCAAACAAAACCCGAGCGTGCACACCGAAAAGTAAAATTGTACCTTCGGTGACATGCTCCGCCTGCTCGCGTCCTCACGAGCTAACGCAAACACTCGAGCTGGGCTCGAGGCCTTCCTGGTCGTCCTGTCGCTGGCGCGGCTGCCGCTACTGCTGGTACTGGGCGTTCTCGCTGAGCTTCCTGCTGAAGTCTGGGGCAATCCTTGATCTTGTGGTTGCTACTCCCCCGCACTTTAGGCATTTGCCCGCTATCTTCCAACTTCCGTACCACCATGTGCCCTTCCACAGTGAGGGCACTCCTTCTTGTCACCAGAGGAACGTACAGAAGGTACACTGAGGTTGCTGCTGACTACCACAGGGCGCTGTGGTGACTGGTATGTTGTTCTCCTCTTGTCCTGTCGCTGGAAAGTGGCTGCTGTCTCTTCTCTGCGAAGCCTTCTTCTCCTCAAGGTACCGCTCCATCTCGCCTTCCTGCCTACAAGCAGCGCTAAGGGCTTCGTCCAGGGTACGATGATCAAACGCTACGAGCCTCGTCCGCAGTGATGGCTTAAGGCCCATCACAAACTTCTTTGCCTTCCTGCGCTCATCTGCCACAATGTGAGGTGCATACTTAGATATTTCTGCAAACCTGGCCTCATACTCGAGTACGTTCATGGAGCCCTGAGTCAAAGTGAGGAACTCCCTGCTCCATCCTGTCCTGGATGTGCTCGGGGACGAACTTGGCCGAAAGAGCCTCACGAACTCGTCCCAAGCAACATCAATCGCACCGTCCTCAAACCGTGTACGTAGTAATGAAGCCCACCACACATCAGCTCTCTCCTGCAACATAACCTTCATAAGCACCGCTAAACAACTCAACTTACAGGGAATAGGAAACACAAAACTACACATACCTGTAGCATGTAGGTGGCTAAAGTAACCTTGTCCTCATCCCACACCTGATGGCCCGGAAGATCTTCTCGATCTCCCTCATCCAGCTTCTGCTAGCAACGGATCGCTCTCCCCCCTTGAAAGAGGTGGCAGCATCCTCTTGATCTTTCCATGATGGAAGGTCCACCATGGTTCTGAGCTGGGCCTAAGCCTGCTACAACCAAACAGAACGATAACAATAAACACAATATCATGCAATTTAAATAGAAAACTACTAGGTTGTTTTTCTTATTCTACCTGGGCCTCCCACTGGGCCTGGAGTGCTGCCTGGGTGTGAGCCTGAGTTTGCATGGCTTGCACTAATCCTTGCATGAAGACTCCATAGATCCACTGGCGTGGTGGGGGAAGCAAAGATTCTGTGGGGCCGGGATTGCTGCTCTGCCCGCTCCTCACGCCTCTGCTCGTCGTCGCGAGCTGGCACACCTCACGTCACCACGGGAAGCCATGGCTGTCATAAATTTTAGCCCACCAATTAGAGTTAGTTACTAAAAATGCTTCCTAACCCATTTTGTCCTGTATCTATTTTTTCCATTCATTATTAGAGCGTTTCTACTACCCTGTGCAATCTAGAAGATTTAGCATGCCATGAGGATGATGATTCATGTATATCTCATGTAAGATCTCAATCGTTTCTCTGATACCAATCTCTGTGACGACCCTCATTATACCGGTACGGTTATACCAACCCACGTCGGTATAGTAAAGGTTATCACAGTGGGACATTTACCCAAACACTATCACATGATTGAGATATACACAAATATAGACACAGAGTCGCGGAAGTAAAGGACTAACTGTCATCACATTTCATCATCCACATTTCTCATACATGATCCATATAGCAAATTAAAGGACTAAACTTTCATAATTGAAATTAAACCAAACTACATTGTCCACAAGATTAAAGTTCTACATTTAATACATAATTTGTCCACAATTACATAAATGATAACTCTAATACAAGCTACAATTTACATACTATGAAACAAAAAGGACACAACGTCAACTCCACAAGCTACTCTCCACGCTCGGAGTCGCTCTCCACGGTCTCCTCCAAAAGTGTGTCACCAACTAAACCTGTACGCCGAAGCAAGGAGTGAGTCTAAAAGACTCAGCAAGTAACTCCATACACATCATTCATGCATACATCATAGTAGGTTCTACTATTTCAATTTGCACGGCAATCATACAGCATGCTTGAACATCAATAAGAGACAACCTATCATGGTATTTCTACAAAGTCAAACACATGGTACATGGTTTAAGATGTTTCACATAACACTCCCTATCACATGCTTTCTACTCATTTAATCACATGAAACTACACTTCCAATTTGACTATAACATGATGGCAATTTACATGGAATTAGAAATATCATAGCATGAATTATCGTCTCATACTCTAACACATTCACTTCACATGGTTACACATTCCCATATTTCACATGGTTCATTTTTCAAACATTTCACATGTACACAATGTTCACATTCTAACATAAATAGTTCACATGATTTCACATTTCACATTCACATGTTCACATACACATTTTACACATGCTCACATTCACATTTCACAATTTATTGCCGTGACACATGGTCCAAACCACCCTAGAAGGACACATCACATACACATAACACATAGCACATCACCTAGGCAATACAGTGATGACTCTTGGCACTGCGCAGACCGGGAGAACACGTCTCCACCCTAACCAGTGGTACTTGTCCACCTCCAGGATTTCATCCTAATGCCCTTAGGATATCTTAACACATTGAACCTTCTCATGGGGACCTTTCCATGATACAGTTCCACAGCCCTCTATGGAAGCAGTGTCACACACGGCACATTTTACACATTACACATTCCGATTAACACACGTTTTACATATGATATTCACACTTTCTTGTTTATGCACATGGTTCTGTTCTTCCCTAGCATGATGCCACTAATAACAGAAATCAAGCATTTAGTAGCTCTCATGGATTAATTGGAATGCACATCATTTAACCTTAATCATGGTACATGTATTTATACTCATTTTCACATGGAAATCTCATAGTGTAGGCTACTGTTATCCAATTTTCCTGAAAATTTAACCACATGCTTTTTTCGGTATAAGAACACACATACAATTTTTCACATTTTTCTGAATTCACATGCATTTATAGAAATTAAAACATTCAGTTTCATGCCATTCATAAACTAAGTTAACATAGAACATACATGGATTTCAGATTTGTCATGCACAGTCATGAACCACACATACATATTGGCACAAGAAATTTTTCCCAATTTATTTCCCAACACGATTTACTAAAATTTTCACAAGGTCTACACATGCTTTCTATTTCTCATTGTAGGAATTATAAAAATTCACATGAATATGGGAAAATTCCCAATTTGCAGGGCATGGACTGATACATAATACATGGTTCATAAATTCTACAGCATTTAATTCCTCAGAATCATGGGAACAAATTAAACATGCATAACTCTTTCCTACACATGCCTTTCAATAATTCTAATAATTATGCCATCCACAGAAAAATACAGAAATTTCACACACATCACATTATCTATTTTACATAACATATAAAATTTACATTATATCCTCATGCGCAGAAATCCGGAAATTAAAGATATAGGGCAGAACAGTCCACTGTTCTGTCAAGAAGACTCAACGGCATAGTCTGGACGTCAAACAAAGTGGCGGCAACATCGTTGGCCGCTGACTCAAGATCTCAACGGCAATAGATCTGGCCGTCAAGTTCGGACCTGTGTAAAAACACAGTCCGAGCTCTAAGAATGGTGAATGTAGGGGATCCAGGACACGAGGAAAATCCATAAAAATGATAGAAACCTCCTAGACACATACATGGACAAGGTGAAAGGGTTACTTGCCTTTGGAAAACTCCTAAAGGGATCAAATGGTTGGAGAAGCTCTCCTTGGGCAGTCCCAAGAAGCCTCCAAGATGACTCCACTCCGGCCTCTGTGATGCTCCCCTCTGCAATCCAGGGTCGGGGATGTGTAGCCGGATGTGTTGTCTCCCTCCTTGTCGAAGTAGATCTCCAGATGAGGCCTTGGATCGCCGGATCAAAGCCTCCAAACTCCAAGTTTTCTCACAGCTCACTAGGGTTTTCTCTTATCTCTTTGCAAAGAGCCAAGAGAGCTCTAGAGGTTGCAACAAGGGCTCTCTTAAGAGAGGACCCTCTCACCCCACGCAAGAGGTCGGTTGGAAGGCCAAGGAGCCGTTGGGGAGTGGTTGGTATCTCCCATCAAGGCATGGCACACCATGCTGCTGCAGACTGGTCTGTCAGGATATAGACGTCCACCGATATGGCCGTCGACTGAATAATCGACGTCCACCTATATGGACGTTAACAATAAGTGAACGTCCATTCATGTTGACGTCGACTAACCCTTCGGCCAGAACCCAAAACCATGCAAAACCCTAATTTCTCCTAAGTTCATGCATGCAATACATAGGGTGTAATGCACACACTCACTATGTCACGAAATCAACCGATATATATACAACTAAGTTTATACATACATTCATAAGTACACCAAGATAATGTATACATAATACTTACACGATAATGCATATACATACACAAGCAAAAATTGCACACAATAAAATAATAAGGACAAAATTCGAGGGCCTTACACCCTCTCCCCCTTAAAGAAACTTCGTCCTCGAAGTTAGGACAACACTACTCAAACAAAAGGGATACTTCTTCTTCATCGCATCCTCAAGCTCCCAAGTAGCCTCCTCCCGCGAGAAGTTACGCCATAGAACTTTTACCGACGCAATACTCTTGTTCCGGAGGTGCTGAACCTTCCGGTCAAGAATAGCTACTGGTTGCTCCACATACGACAGATCTGGCTGGATCTCCACTGGCTCGTGACTAATAACATGAGATGGATCTCGGACATATTTCCTGAGCATAGATACGTGGAAAACGGGGTGAACACTAGCCAAAGCTGGGGGTAAAGCTAGCTCATAAGCCACGTTGCCCAATCGTCTGAGAATCTCATACGGGCCAATGAATCTAGGGCTCAACTTACTATGCCTGCCAAACCTGACGACACCACGCGTAGGCGATATCTTCAAGAAGACATGATCACCTACCTCGAACTCTAGATCCTTCCTCCTGTTGTCGGCATAGCTCTTCTGTCTATCCTGTGCCGCAACAAGCCTCCTCCTAATCAACTGGATCTTATCCGAAGTCTCCTGAACTAACTCCGGACAATCAGCTGTCTATCACCAGTCTCCTCCCAACACAAAGGAGATCTGCAGGGCCTACCATACAACGCCTCGAATGGAGCCATACCGATACTAGCATGAAAGCTGTTGTTGTATGCGAACTCCACAAGAGGTAAATGACGCTCCCCAATCATCCTTCCAATCCAGAACACACGCTCTCAACATATCCTCGAGCGTCTGGATAGTCCTCTCGGACTGTCCATCGGTCTGGGGATGAAACCGAACTGAGCTTCAGCTCCGAACCTAACGCATCCTGAAGACCCTTCCACAACCTCGAAGTAAATCTCGGATCTCGATCCGAAATGATCGACTTCGGCACACCATGCAATCTAACGATACCGCTAACATACAATCTAGCTAAACTCTCTACTGACTGCTTCTTCTTCATAGGCAAGAAATGAGCAGTCTTCGAGAATCTATCTACAACTACCCAAATGAGTCATTGCCCCTTCTAGATCGAGGCAAACCCGATACGAAATCCATAGTGACAGCTTCCCACTTCCATACGGGGATATCCATCCTCTGCATAAGGCCGGATGGTCGCTGCCGCGCTCGGCTTTCACCTGCTGACATACTAGACATCTGGACACATAATCCGCAACATCCTTCTTCATGCCGGACCACCAAATGATCTCTTCAGGTCTTGATACATCTTAGTGTTACCCGGATGAATAGAGAATCGCGATCTATGAGCCTCCGCTAACACATGCTCACGGACATCTACCACATCGGGGACACAAACACGGTGCTGAAATCTAATCACACCGTCCTCATCACGAGCAATGCCCGCCTTACCCACTAACTCTAACAATCTAGGATCGGCTTTCTGCTGCTCAATCACCTCATCCAAGACTGAGGATCTAAGGGATAGCTGAGCTACAAAAGCCTGACACAACGATGGCTCTAACTCGGTCATAGAGCACGCTGCATCCTCCAACATCTTCCAATCCTGCTGGAGCGAAGACCTCTTTCTACTAAGAGCATCCGCTACGACGTTCGCCTTTCCAGGATGATACTGAAGGTCGAAGTCATAGTCCTTCAAGAACTCGATCCATCTCCTCTGCCTCAGGTTTAATTCCTTTGGGGAAAAGATACTTCAAGCTCTTGTGGTCGGTAAACACCTCAAATCTGACACCATAAAGATAGTGCCTCCAGATCTTTAGTGCATGAACCACAGCTGCGAGCTCTAAATCATGAGTCGGATAGTTCCTCTCATGCTCCTTCAACTGACGAGAAGCATAAGCCACTACCCTCTCTTGCTGCATGAGCACACAGCCTAACCAATCTGAGATGCATCCGTATAAATGGCAAAACCTTCTAGACCGCTAGGCAATACCAATACCGAGCAGAAGTAAGCTTAGCCTTCAATAGCTGAAAGCTACGCTCACATGCCTCAGACCATACGAACTTCTCACCTTTCCGGGTCACTTTGTCAAAGGGGCGGCGATGGATGAGAACCCTCATGAATCGCCGATAATAACCAGCTAACCAATAAAACTACGAATCTCCGAAGGGGTCCTGGGAATCTCCCAATCCATAACTGCCTGGACTTTTGCTGGATCAACTGCAACACCAGCACCGGAGATAATGAACCTCGTGCAACCAGAACTCGCACTTGCTGACTTCGCATACAGCTTGTGCTCACGGAGAACCTCTAAGACTAACCTCAAATGCTGACGATGTGTGGCCTCATCCGGAGAATAGACCAACACTCATCAATAACACAACACAAAGCTATCTAAATACGGACTAAACACCCGGTTCATGAGATCCATGAACGCTGCAGGGGCGTTGGTCAATCCGAAAGGAAGAACCAAAACTCATAATGTCCATAACGGGTTCTAAATGCCGTCTTGGACACATCCTCACTCCTAATTCTCAACTGATGATAACCAGATCGCAAGTCAATCTTGGAAAAGACTGATGCCTCTCGCAACTGGTCAAACAGATCATCAATCCGAGGTAAGGATACCTGTTCTTCACAGTCACCTGGTTTAGCTTTCTATAATCAATGCACAACCGAAGTGACCCGTCTTTCTTCTTGACGAACAATACAGGTGCGCCCCAAGGGAAACACTAGGCGAATAAATCCCTTATCGAGCAATTCTTGCAATTGCTTCCTCAACTCGGCTAACTCTGCAGGGGCCATCCGATATGGGGCCTTCGAGATAGGAGAGGTGCCTGGAAGCAACTCTATAGTGAACTCTATCTCCCTATCCGGTGGCAATCCAGACAAGTCGTCGGAAAGACATCTGGAAAGTCCTGCACCACATCGATCTCTGCAAGAGTCAGTGACGAACCAGCATCGGGTACTAGCATAACGCTGGCAAGAAATGCGTCACAACCCTTGTTCACCATGCGCATCGCCTTCATGGCAGAGATAACTAACTTTCCCGCTAAGTTCTTTGGCAAGGGATGAGAGAACTCATCCTCACCAGGAATGCGGAAAACAATCTTCTTCCTACGACAATCCACTAACGCATAATGCTCCTCTAGCCAATCCAGACCAAGAATACAATCGTAGTCTTTCATCTTTAGCAAGAAGAAACCCCATCTAGGAATCTATCCTCAATGCACACAGGTAACGACGGAATGCACTTCCTAGTCGATACCGTACCCGCAGGGGTGTGCACAGACAAAGGGACCTCTAACTCCTCAGACTCTATGCCTGACTCTAGGGCTAACTGCCTAGCGAACCGCTCGGAAATGAACGAGTGAGTAGCACCCGTATCAAACAAAACCCGAGCGTGCACACCGAAAAGTAAAACTGTACCTTCGGTGACATGCTCCGCCTGCTCGGCGTCCTCACGAGCTAACGCAAACACTCGAGCTGGGGCTCGAGGCCTTCCTGGTCGTCCTGTCGCTGGCGCGGCTGCCGCTACTGCTGGTACTGGCGCTCCTCGCTGAGCTTCCTGCTGAAGTCTGGGGCAATCCTTGATCTTGTGGTTGCTACTCCGCACTTTAGGCATTTGCCCGCTATCTTCCAACATTCCGTACCACCATGTGCCCTTCCACAGTGAGGGCACTCCTTCTTGTCACCAGAGGAACGTACAGAAGGTACCTGAGTGTTGCTGACTACCACAGGGCGCTGTGGTGACTGGTATTGTTCTCCTCTTGTCCTGTCGCTGGAAAGTGGCTGCTGGTCTCTTCTGCGAAGCCTTCTTCTCCTCAAGGTACCGCTCCATCTCGCCTTCCTGCCTACAAGCAGCGCTAAGGGCTTCGTCCAGGGTACGATGATCAAACGCTACGAGCCTCGTCCGCAGTGATGGCTTAAGGCCCATCACAAACTTCTTTGCCTTCCTGCGCTCATCTGCCACAATGTGAGGTGCATACTTAGATAGTTCTGCAAACCTGGCCTCATACTCGAGTACGGTCATGGAGCCCTGAGTCAAAGTGAGGAACTCCTGCTCCATCCTGTCCTGGATGTGCTCGGGGACGAACTTGGCCCGAAAGAGCCTCACGAACTCGTCCCAAGCAACATCAATCGCACCGTCCTCAAACCGTGTACGTAGTAATGAAGCCCACCACACATCAGCTCTCTCCTGCAACATAACCTTCATAAGCACCGCTAAACAACTTCAACTTAACAGGGAATAGGAAACACAAACAAAACTACACATACTTGTAGCATGTAGGTGGCTAAAGTAACCTTGTCCTCATCCACACCCTGATGGCCCGGAAGATCTTCTCGATCTCCCTCATCCAGCTTTCTGCTAGCAACGGATCGCTCTCCCCCTTGAAAGAGGGTGGCAGCATCCTCTTGAATCTTTCCATGATGGAAGGTCCACCATGGTCCTGAGCTGGGGCCTGAGCCTGCTACACCAAACAATAACGATATACAATAAACACAATATCATGCAATTTAAATAGCAACTACTAGGTTGTTTTTTTATTCTACCTGGGCCTCCAACTGGGCCTGGAGTGCTGCCTGGGTGTGAGCCTGCGTCTGCATGGCTTGCACTAATCCTTGCATAAATACTCCATAATCCACTGGCGGTGGTGGGGGAAGCACAGGACCCTGTGGGGCCGGGGCCTGCTGCTCCGCCCGCTCCTCACGCCTCTGCTCGTCGTCGCGAGCTGGCACACCTCCACGTCGTCCACGGAAGCCATGGCTGTAATAAAATTTTAGCCACCAATTAGAGCTAGGTTACTAAGCTTCCTAACCATTTTCTATTTTTTCCATTCATTTATTTTTCTTTCTACCCATGTGGACAATCTATAAAGATTTAGCATGCAATGAGGATGATGATTCATGTATATTCATGTAAGATCTCAATCGGTTTCTCTGATACCAATCTCTGTGACGACCCTCATTATACCGGTACGGTTATACCAACCCACGTCGGTATAGTAAAGGTTATCACAGTGGGACATTTACCCAAACACTATCACATGATTGAGATATACACAAATATAGACACAGAGTCGCGGAAGTAAAGGACTAACTGTCATCACATTTCATCATCCACATTTCTCATACATGATCCATATAGCAAATTAAAGGACTAAACTTTCATAATTGAAATTAAACCAAACTACATTGTCCACAAGATTAAAGTTCTACATTTAATACATAATTTGTCCACAATTACATAAATGATAACTCTAATACAAGCTACAATTTACATACTATGAAACAAAAAGGACACAACGTCAACTCCACAAGCTACTCTCCACTCGAGTCGCTCTCCACGGTCTCCTCCAAAGTGTGTCACCAACTAAACCTGTACGCCGAAGCAAGGAGTGAGTCTAAAAGACTCAGCAAGTAACTCCATACACATCATTCATGCATACATCATAGTAGGTTCTACTATTTCAATTTGCACGGCAATCATACAGCATGCTTGAACATCAATAAGAGACAACCTATCATGGTATTTCTACAAAGTCAAAACACATGGTACATGGTTTAAGATGTTTCACATAACACTCCCTATCACATGCTTTCTACTCATTTAATCACATGAAAACTACACTTCCAATTTGACTATAACATGATGGCAATTTACATGAATTAGAAATCATAGCATGAATTATCGTCTCATACTCTAACACATTCACTTCACATGGTTACACATTCCCATATTTCACATGGTTCATTTTTCAAACATTTCACATGTACACATGTTCACATTCTAACATAAATAGTTCACATGATTTCACATTTCACATTCACATGTTCACATATACACATTTTACACATGCTCACATTCACATTTCACAATTTATTTGCCGTGACACATGGTCCAAACCACCACTAGAAGGACACATCACATACACATAACACATAGCACATCACCTAGGCAATACAGTGATGACTCTTGGCACTGCGCAGACCGGGAGAACACGTCTCCACCCTAACCAGTGGTACTTGTCCACCTCCAGGATTTCATCCTAATGCCCTTAGGATATCTTAACACATTGAACCTTCTCATGGGGACCTTTCCATGATACAGTTCCACAGCCCTCTATGGAAGCAGTGTCACACACGGCACATTTTACACATTACACATTCCGATTAACACACGTTTTACATATGATATTCACACTTTCTTGTTTATGCACATGGTTCTGTTCTTCCCTAGCATGATGCCACTAATAACAAAATCAAGCATTTAGTAGCTCTCATGGATTAATTGGAATGCACATCATTTAACCTTAATCATGGTACATGTATTTATAACTCATTTTCACATGGAAATCTCATAGTGTAGGCTACTGTTATCAAATTTTCCTGAAAATTTAACCACATGCTTTTTCGGGTATAGAACACACATACAAATTTTCACATTTTTCTGAATTCACATGCATTTATAGAATTAAAACATTCAGTTTCATGCCATTCATAACTAAGTTAACATAGAACATGACATGGATTTCAGATTTGATCATGCACAGTCATGAACCACACATACATATTGGCACAAGAATTTTTCCCAATTTATTTCCAACACACGATTTACTAAAATTTTCACAAGGTCTACACATGCTTTCTATTTCTCATTGTAGAATTATAAAATTCACATGATATGGGAAAATTCCCAAATTTGCAGGGCATGGACTGATACATATAAACATGGTTCATAAAATTCTACAGCATTTAATTCCTCAGAATCATGGGAACACAATTAAACATGCATAATCCTCTCCTACACATGCCTTTCAATAATTCTAATAAATTATGCCATCTACAGAAAATACAGAAATTTCACACACATCACATTATCTATTTTACATAACATATAAAATTTACATTATATCCTCATGCGTAGAAATCCGGAAATTAAAGATATAGGGCAGAACAGTTCACTGTTCTGTCAAGAAGAACTCAACGGCATAGTCTGGCCGTCACAAAGTAAACGGCAACATCGTTGGCCGCTGACTCAAGATCTCAACGGCAATAGATCTGCCGTCAAGTTCGGACCTGTGTAAAAACACAGTCCGAGCTCTAAAGAATGGTGAATGTAGGGGATCCAGGACACGAGGAAAATCCATAAAAATGATAGAAACCTCCTAGACACATACATGGACAAGGTGAAAGGGTTACTTGCCTTTGGAAAAACTCCTAAAGGATCAAAATGGTTGGAGAAGCTCTCCTTGGGCAGTCCCAAGAAGCCTCCAAGATGTCTCCACTCCGGCCTCTGTGATGCTCCCCTCTGCAATCCAGGGTCGGGATGTGTAGCCGGATGTGTTGTCCCCTCCTTGTCGAAGTAGATCTCCAGATGAGGCCTTGGATCGCCGGATCAAAGCCTCCAAACTCCAAGTTTTCTCACACTCACTAGGGTTTTCTCTTATCTCTTTGCAAAGAGCCAAGAGAGCTCTAGGGTTTCAACAAGGGCTCTCTTAAGAGAGGACCCTCTCACCCCACGCAGAGGTCGGTTGGAAGGCCAAGGAGCCGTTGGGGAGTGGTTGGTATCTCCCATCAAGGCATGGCACACCATGCTGCTGCAGACTGGTCTGTCAGGATATAGACGTCCACCGATATGGCCGTCGACTGAATAATCGACGTCCACCTATATGGACGTTAACAATAAGTGAACGTCCATTCATGTTGACGTCGACTAATCCTTCGGCCAGAACCCAAAACCATGCAAAACCCTAATTTCTCCTAAGTTCATGCATGCAATACATAGGGTGTAATGCAACACACTCACTATGTCACGAAATCAACGAATCATACATACAACTAAGTTATACATACATTCATAAGTACACCAAGATAATGTATACATAAACTTACACGATAATGCATATACAACACAAGCATAAAATTGCACACAATAAAATAATAAGGATAAAAATTCGAGGTCTTACATGCGCCATATTCAAAGAGATAGAAAATGTTGAAATCCATAATATAATAGCAGGAGCAAATAGAAACTATAGGCTGAATACAATTAAATAGATGACAAGAGAGATGGAGACATGCAAAGTCAAGGGTGGAAGCACGATGCCAATGTTTTTGAAGTTGTTCCACCCCTACCGTGGTATAATAGGTTGATGATGAACTCTTTCCAAGGTACGATGACCATACAACTATAGTATGAAGGTGAACTCCAACGCACAGCCAGATGCACACCTCTTCAGATTGATTATTATCACTTAAATATCAAGATGAGGAGGAAAAACCACACATTTGCATAGGACATGTTCAGAAGCGGAAGAGAGCAACGCCACGGAGAGAGAGAGAGAGAGAGAGAGGAGAGAGAGAGAGAGAGAGAGAGAGAAGAGAGAGAGAGAGGATGAGAGAGAGAAGAGAGTGAGGGAGAGAGATGAGGAGATGAGAGAGAGGGGGAGAGGAGAGAGAGAGAGAGAGAGGAGAGAGAGAGAGTAAGAGAGTAAGAGAGTAATACCCCTCATAGGGGAGTGACTCAGGCTCCAAAATCGGCAAGGAATCCCATAGAAATTCAAATAGTCAGTCAACAGATTTAAGCAAAAAATGAAAATAAAAATAAAAAAACCCATGTAGGCGGCCAACTAGGCCTCCACATACGTGCGTGTATGAGGTGTTCCAAGGCCCAAAGGTCCTTTATCCATAGTCCCTCCTTAAGGGATCCGTCTCTATGGAAAGGAACAAACCTATAAAAGAAGTATTTCTTATTTTTCAATATGGGATATGGCTTAAGAACTAGTCTAACATGAGTGAAAAAACCTCAATTGGAGGACCAAGAATTCTTTATAGAGTTCACTAATTCAAGGAAATAAAAAAATGAACTTTTAAAATTAAACTTCAAATATTCCAACATGACATGGTAGCTCATGTGACATCATGTAGGCGCCATGCGGATTGATGGGTAGTATTGAGCGGCGATCGACCGTTGCTAACTGTCATTGAGCTCCAAAGTCACTATTTTGGAGTCCAAAATCACTATTTATGAGCCCAAAGACCATTCTGAGCCAAAATCACTATTTATGAGCCCATGTTCCTATTAAAAGTGCAGTCAATATTATTAAACTCTAAGAGTATTTAAATCTAAGGTTATAATTTTTAGTTCAAGAATAGTATTTATGAGCCTAAATTACTATTAAAAGTTTCATCAATATTTTTAAATTTTAAGGATAATATTTTAAAGCCTAAAACTTATATTTTTGAGTCCAAAATTTTAATTTCTAACTCATTGCAACTTGTTCGCCGGTCGTTGTCAGCTGCCATTGCCATCGCTGCAACCCATTGGTCATTATTGCATGCCATCGTTGTCACAGACACTGGTTATCGCCAACGCCGACTCCCGCTAGTCGTGTTCTGTCACTGTCACCACAACTGCCGCCACCCATTGCTTCCCCCTAACTATTGGTCTGCATGGTGCCTAACTTGATGTCACGCATACTGCCATGTCATTGCCTAAATGTTGCAGGTGTAATAAAACAAGTGGAGTAAATTTTTTCCTAAGCCTCTGCTAGTTGTTGAGAGATGGAGAGGTGCGAGGGCAACTACATTCTTCGAGGGAAAGAAAAAAGAGAGGAATGCCAGGGCTTATCACGTCTAATCTTAATATGGTGTTCTTTGATAACTAGAATAAATAAATTGGCAATATAGTTCATAAAGAGACTATAAGAAAAAAAATTGATTTTAATATTATTTCAGCATATTCAAACTATATGCCTACCAAGAGTATTTATTTCACCTACTCCCACATTTATATTTTGAATTTTGGAAGATTATATCACTTAGTAAATTTTTTTGTAAAATCAATAGATATAATTCATTTCCAAAGTTTACTTTCTATGTCCAACAGGACAACCTGATCAAACTGCCTCACAAAGTCCAAGTCCTAACCTATCACTTTTGAGAATACTTATTTCAAGAAATGTCCTTGTAATAAAATTATGTGGATCATTTGACAAGTAATTCCATTTGTTTTGAAGAGAAAAAATGTCTTATTAAATTTCTCACTACTAAATATTTTTTTTAAGCAATTCACATCAATTTATGCAAGACAGGCCTTACAATAATATTTCTCTCAACTTCTAGACTAACTAGCTATAATGACTGACCTCCTGGACCCCCGTCAGGGACCCCAATTTCGCACTGCCACCCAAGGATCCGAAGATCCAGAATGGTTAGAAGAATAATCTAGTGAGATATGTACTGAATTTAAATACCTATAACATGATAGCCAGTTTTACAACGTGTGACGGCCCTCATTATACCGGTACGGTTATACCAACCCACGTCGGTATAGCAAGAGTCCTCACAGTGGGACATTTACCCAAACGATACATACAGCTGAGATACACGCGAATATACAACAGAGTAGCGGAAGTAAAAGACAACTGTCTCCATTCATTCATCATCCACATTAAACATACATGCAATTCGCAATTACATAAGAGAACTAAAGGTCCACATAATTTAAATTGCTGAAATAGAACCACAAATCGTCCACATTTATACATCCTTTTCATAATACTCTAATACAATGTTCAAATTTCATACTTATGAAATACACAAATCTCAAGAAACTCCAAAGCTAGTCTCCGCGCTCGGAGTCCGTCTCCACCGTCTCCTCCAACGGTGCCGTGTCACCAACTATACCTGTACGCCGAAGCAAGGAGTGAGTCCAAGGACTCAGCAAGCAACACTACTCATGATACACGTACAAGTCCTAGTGGTTTCTACATGCACATTTACAATTTGCAACACATGGCATGCTAGTCAATTCAAGTTTCAACCTATCATGAAAGTTTTACAATTTTATACATGATCATGCTTTCAGATTTCTAAGATAAAATTCACCTATCACATGCTCTCTATTCCATTTACTCATGAAACTTTAATCTTTAAAGAGCTAAAACATGAGAGCTACCAACATGAACATTTTACATACATGAAAGGGGAACACAACTAGCATGGATTTCACATGTCCTTAAGTACATACATAACCCTTTTTACATGCTTTAGGTTGCTGATTTCACATGGTTTAACGGCTGTAAACCTATACATGAAATCTACAATATTGCATAAAACATATCATGTGATCAAACAATCATGCTATCTTGTACCCGTTTTCACCAATTATCCCTAACATGGATTCTAGACATCTTTGCACATAATAACACGATGGTAATAACATAAATTCACTGATTTCACATGATTTCAGATTTGTCTCACATGGTTTTCAATAACATATTTTCACATCTTTAGTTTCACATTTTCTTTACATAAGTTCCTCTTTCACATGTTTCACTTTACACATACACATTCACATTGTCACTTACACATTTACACATGGACACATACACATTACACATTTCACATTACACATTTTAGGTGCCGTGACACATAGTCCAAACCACCAAAGAAGGACATATACACATCACATTACACATAGACGCCATCTAGGCATTCCAATGGCGACTCTTGGACTGCGCAGACCGGGAGAACAAGTCTCCACCCTAACCAGTGGTACTTGTCCACCTCCAGGATTTCCCCTAATGCCCTTAGGGTCACTTACACATTGAACTTTCTCAGGGGGACTTTTCCTGATACAGCTCCACTGCCCTCTACGGAAGCAGTGTCACATTGGCACAGTTACACATTTACACATTTACCGTTTTACACATGGTTTTACACTTCACACTTTTCATCACATTCACTTTCTCACTCACATGAATATCTCTGTTTTTCCTAACATGGTACTACAGAATTTCAAGAGCTTAGCACACAGTGATTTCACACAATCAAGTTGGTTTTAGACAATAACTAATCACATTACGATAATATACGTAGATTATCACATTTCACATGAAAATACATAACTTCTATTTACTGATCCAAATGACCTGAAATTTTAACCACATGCTGTTTTCGGGTTCAAGATCATACACTCAATTTTCAGATTTTTGAGCTACATAGAATTTACAGAAAATCAAACACTTATTTTGCATGCCATTCACAATTCAAGTTACATGGAGTTTAACACATCATGAAATGTTGCCACTTACTGTTGAACAGAGGTTTCTGTCACACACATGATCTGAGAATACATAATCTACCCTAAATCATACATCTATAGATCAAACACTACAAACCATTTTTGCATGTCTTTCTAATTACCGAACCGAATTTATTTGCAACTCATGCAAGCATGGACAATTTACCAAAATTGGGCATACATCTACTGATCTACTAATCTCCATGATCTGATAAAATCAAGGCATTCAGATTAATCCTACTCATGAAACATGGATTGGCAAGAATATTATCAAGTCATGCTTAAAAGTTTAAGGGATACAATTTCCTACATTCACCATCACACACACCACATTCACCCACACCACAATCGACTATATACATAGAGTATAGGATTACCATATATCCTCATCACGGAAACCATACCGAAATTAATGTAAAGGAAGGGCAGAACAGTTCACTGTTCTGTCCAGAGGAACTTGGCGGCAGTCTCTGGCCGCTGACTCAGAGTCAGCGGCATGGCCGATGGACGCCAAGCATGATCTGGGCGTCCAGGGACCTTGCCGTCGATGCAGGTCTGTGCAGAAACACAGACCCGACCTCTCAAGATTTGGTGAATGGAGGGTCTAGGACTCGAGGAAAAATGTACAAAATTGCAAAACCAACCTAGACTCATACAGGGACATCATGGATAGGTCACTTGCCTTTTAAAAATTCTTCCAAAGGGTCTAGGGTGTTGGTGAAGCCCTCCTTGGGCTGTCCCAAGAAGTGCAGAACTCCCTCCAAATGATCTCTCCTCCGGGCTCCTGGATGATCTCCACGCCAAAGGGATGTCGGGGAAGCCTCCTCCTTTGATCCAGCAACCTCCTTGAAGCAGTAGATTTCCGGATCAAGCTTCAGAAGTGTGGGTTTTTGGGTGGCAAGGTGGGTTTTCCTCTCAGCTTTCTCCTAGGGTTTTCTTCTCACTTTTTCTCCTCTTGCAAGGTGAAGGGAGGAGTGGGGAGAGGCCATTTCGGGTTTAGACATAAGGAGGTCTCTCTCCCACTCACCATGCTGATTTGACAGCCTTCAGAGCCGTTGGGGACATCCCCCAATGGTTGGCTTACCTTGTTTCAGAAGTTTGCAGCTCTGCTGCGCATGCAGGCCAGAGAGATTGTCGTCCATATCGCTGGACGCCAGGATTAGTGTTGGCGTCCATGTCTGGACGCTGACACCACGCTAAACGGCCTGGGCTTGACGCCAAGGTGGCCTTCGGCCAGAACTCTAAAATATGCAGAAAACATGCATACCATGCATATATACATGCAATATGTATATGGTATTATATCCATACTATCACCATGCAATACGTACATTATTTATATTTAATATAAACACATGCACACGTACTCGTACTAATAATACGTACGTAAATATGTACATACATACACAAGCACAAACATACACACATAAATACAAATAATGCGACGAAATTCGAGGGCCTTACACACAACGTTTCCCAGTCAAGCTCAGGTACAAAGAAAAAGTGCAATCCTTAAGGGGCATACCCTGAGAACTTGCAAAGCACAACTCTCCTCCTTAGTACAACAGCTCACAACACTCGCTCTCACCGTTGTTGATAGCATACTGTGCCACATCCGTCTCCGCGAACCATCCGAACTGAGCCCTGCGACTATGAGCCCCTACTGAAGAGAGTAGGGGGATGAGCCTTATGAACAAGGCCCAGTAGGATTACCAGTCCCTCACCGGCCAGAGCAGCAGGAATCCGAAAATAGGAACTACACTAGAAAGTTATAAAGCGAGGAACACCTACAACGGGTACTACAATAGTGGAATAGAATAATGCAATGCCACGATCACCAACCAAGTTCTTGACACACACACACGACTCCCGCAGAAACCAACGGAGTCAAACACAATACGGAAACTAGCCTCTGCACGCCTTTCGAGATGGGGGTCTTACAGAAACCACAGAGCAACCATGTGAGAAGGACGTCTCACCACAAGCACGAGCACCTCAGACCTCACAAGGTCGAGGGCCCACAAGTAGAACCACCCTGGACCTCGGACATACAACGAGGTCGAGAAACCACACACGTCAGTGCCCCCATGGACTATCATCAAGAACGGGACTACGGAATCCAGAGAACACCGAAGCGGAAACCACCAGAAGTACGGGCCAACATGGCCAGACCAATGACGCCCACGGAAACTAAGCAGGCTAGGCTACAACCACCGTGCAGTCTAGGGCAACATATAACACTAAAAACATAGCAGAAACATCGTCACAATAATACAACCAAGCCACCGCCACTGGAAGCTAAGAGGAGGACACACTGGCCACTCCCTCTACTCGCCAGCCTGCCTCCTGCCTCTAACCTCCCTGGAAGAGCGAGACAGAGCCACCCCAAAAACCACAAGAATGCATGGAAAACTGCAACCTGACCAAGCTGCAGCCCCACGTCGAGCACCACTACGTGGCTTCAGAACCAACGTAGAGAGGCAGTGAGACAAAGGACAGTCTGGGCTGTGCCGAGAAGAAAACACCTCGATGACCTCGCAATCTCGCCCCAAACAAGAGAGCTCTATAACAACTTGGCACACTGTCCAAACCTCGTTTTCCCCCCTCTGCCACCAGAGTTCGCCACACGGCTGTAGACTCGAGCACGTCCGTAGCCTAGAGCACTTCCTCAACGGGCTCACAATGATGGGGGCCTAGGAAACGAGAGAACCTCTGAACGGGACAAGCCCTTAAGTGCTAAGCACTGGGCGAATAGGAGGGGCAAGCACAATAAATGCCACATCGAATAGCTGGCTTGTAACCCACGACAAGCCCAGCAAGCACGAGGCACGCACGAACCCTCGAGATGGCCGTCGGACAACCAAGCATGCATGAGCAAGCTAGAACCTTGGAACACCACCAGAAGCACCAAAATCCCGTCGCTCTGCTAATAATCGATTGACCAACGATCAATCGATTATTAGACAATGCGACCCTCCTGGCACCAGTGCCAGAATAGGGCCACGAATAACATAATGAGTAACCTTCTGTGTTCCCCCACCTGAAGGTCATAAGGGCAAGCTAACCCTAGGGCACCCGCCAACACCCCAACCGGAACCATGGAAACACCCGAGACAACACAGGCACTATCGCGTCTTCCTCGGCCGTTGCGATACCATCATGATGGGTGGAGGCATGGTGACCACAACCTAGCCGTTGCATCCAACAAACCTATCGCGACGGGAAAACGCGTCACGACATGATATCTTCCGACCGCCGGACCGCGACGCCATCGTGTGGGGTCGGCGCGTTGCGACACGATCGCACTCAACTGAGCGGACGCCTCCTCTGGTGTCGCGACGCACACTGTAGCACCCCGAAAATTTTAATTACATAAAAAATTCAAATAAATGGAAATAAATAATTTCCATAATATCGGAGTATTTAAAACACACGTATCATTATCGTATGTGCTAAAACCATCGGAAAATTCCGTAAAATTATAAATCAACCCCAAACATTATTACTAAACGTTTCACAAGAAATTTGTGACAAGAAAAATTGGATTAGCTAAGTTTAAGTGTTTCGCGACTTATTATCGTAATTCATGAATAAGTCGAAATATCATTATCACACATACTTGGACGAGTCAGAAAATTAAATAAAAATCATATGGATTTCAAATATATCCTCTAATGACCCATCAGAAAATGGGTCAATAAAATCATGTGAGCTAGGTTTAAGAATTATTGTGACCGATTATCCAAATAAAGAAACGAGTCGGAAAACCGTTAACACGGAAATACGACGTAATCATAAATTAAATAAAAATGTTAGAAATGCTTCTAACAAGTATAATAATGACCCAATATCATAAGTGGGCCAATGGACCACATATGACCCAAAATCAAACGAAACAAAAAATGCATGGAAATTCGTAATCTAAATAGGCTGAAATTAGAAAGAGGCAATTTGAGTTGAATGGGATGCAATCATGCATTCATGGCAACCCAAATTTGTGTCTAACTATGAGGGGGGTTTCCTAAGGCTCACACACTCAAAAGGAGGAGGAAATCATCAAAAATAGGAAACCAACATGCCAATCCCGAAACCCTCCTTCCTAGTTATAATAGGACTCCTAAACACTATGGTTACTTAAATACTCTTCACCAAACCCTAGGAACGAATTTAGAACTTCTAGGGTCGTGTGGAGGAGCTCTTGGTGGCTGAGGAGTGTGGAACGACCCAAGAAGACCGTTCTTCTTCCCCTTCTCGTCTGCTGCGACCTGCACAAACCACTCTCTTGAAGTCGACCAAAGTGAGTCAAACCTAAACCAAACCTTGCAAGGCCTATACCCGTGGAAAGAGGGTCAGGTCTACGTTCTAACCCAAGTGGAATGCCCAAATTCCATGCAGTATACACGGAGTAGTAAGCGTTTTCCTCCAAGTGGTCTGAACCCTAGTTTTCTGGAATAACGAGACTTCTTCAACCCATAAGGTAGGATTTCTCGGGCCCAACCTTAACATATCCTTACCAATGTGTAGAGCATCACGTTAACTTTCATTTCCCCCGGTTTCATCGAATTTCATTAGTAGATTTTGAATTATAAGCGTTTGCCAAAGTTCGCGCACTGTTAGAGCTTTTCCCGTTCTTCGTTATTATTCACACGATTTGAGACGAATTAGACTAAATCATCAACATAAAAGTTCTTCTACTTGTAGTCACGATCATCTTTTATGTTTAACGTTTTGTCTAAAAGTCTTTAGTTAGAGAGTTATGAACCCGTAAGAGAGTTATGCTAATACTGTATTTTCGGGTTTGCAGTTAGCCTTAGGTTCTTCCTGTTTTGCTCGAGATTTAAGACCGAAGTAGGTCAAGCCTCCAACATGAAAGTCTTGTATTAGTCGATAGTCATCTTTCATGTTAAATGTTTTGCTTAAATATCATTATTTAGAGAGTTATAAACTTCTTAATAGAGTCTGCATGATACTGCGTTTTCTGGTTGCATTTAACTTTCACTTCTTCATGTTTTTCACAAGGTTCAAGACCGAATTAGGTTAAAACCCCAACAACAAAGTTCTTATACTAGTTGTCCTTGTCATCTTTTATTTAGACGTTTTGTCCAAATATCAGTAGATCTCATGTTACAGTCTAACATGTAAGTCGCCATGAAGTCATGCATGTTTAGGGCTTTCCCATGTTTCTTCCCTGTATTTCATGCAATTAGAGACCGATTCAGACCCAGCCCACAACACAAAAGTTCTTCCAATAGATGTCCTCGACATTTTCTATGTTGTAAATTTTGTCTAAAGGTCAGCATATAGAGAGATATATGTGTTTAATGAATATCACCCTGTGTCAAATCATGGTAGTCTGAACCAAGAGCATGTCAGATCCATGTCGGACTCGGGCGCAGACCCTGTGAACGCGACGGCCTGATATGTCGCATTCCGAGGTCGGGTCGTGACAGTACCTCTGTCGCGTTCTGGTTGCGACAGTACCCATGTCGCCTTCTGCTGCCTGATCTGACCGACACGTCGCCTTCCTTACATGCCCTGTCGCCTTTTAGCCATCCCTTCGCGGCCCTTGTCCTGTCGCAATCTGACACCCTGTCGCCTCCTTATATACCCCGCCTTCTCAGAATTTTACCTGAAACCACGTGTTCTCCTGCATAGTTTTCCGCATATACCCAAGGTCTGTTTAAATATGATATTTACTGTGTAAGTTGTCTGTTTTGGGTCTGATCATTACATGATTGTTATTTAATGGCTTAAAAGTGATTAACCCATTTAAAAGCTTTAATTACATGAATGCTTTCTAAGTGCTTCTTAAATGTTATGATCCATTCGTGCTACTTGTGATTTAATCTTCCTACTGTTCTCCACGTTAAATGATAATGGTTATCATAAAATCTTGCAAACTATGATTAGTTAAAGTGCATAGTTAATTCCATGTTATATGTCAAGTGCTTCATGCGAGTTTGAGACCGATGGTTTGTGAATTGAGACATGCGTACCGCACTACACACTAGCACTATAGGCAGCTTTTCTTGGAAATTGGAAACTCTCTACCGGTCATTCCGAATCGGTAGACTAGCGACCTTTTCCAGGCCTCCGTAAATCTCCTCTGACCATGGATTCCCACATGGCCGACGAGTTGGTTGTACCATTGAAGTTCCTTGAAGATAACATGCACTTCCTTTCTCCTCTTGTTCTCGTGAGCGTGATTTGACAATCTAGACTAAAGCCATTAATGTAAAGATTTAACCAAAGTACAAATCATACCGTTATGCTGCTGAAATTATCTCTCGACAATTGTTATCATGAAATCATGTTCAATTACTTATTACTTGTTCCCATCATCATCCTGAACATGACATTACACATGCTTACTTATTGAAACTCTCATTGGCCATTATTTAATGACTGTGGGTATCTACATTTAAAAACTTACATGAGATGCTGACAGGGCACGGCGTGTGTCCAAGGGCTCCAATCTAGCCCCAATGACGACGAGTCATAGATATAACTGTTAACCAGGGGTATAATGATTACTGGCGTTGCATCTGCGCTGGGAGTACTTTCTTGCTTGTTGAATGTTAGATACAACAACCACATACATGTGTCCTAGTGTGCATTCTTGGTGGATCTTTCCTTGGTGTACATTAGAGTCTACATGCCTGATTAGTGTTACATGATCGTGCTCATGGCGTTCTTGCTTGCTTGCTTGCGTGATATGGCCTCCTGCATTTAATGCAATTAGTGATATCTTGCGTTCTTGACATCAAGTGAAATCTCGCGTGCTCGTACAAAGTGATCTTATGCTAGTTCTATCTTGTCATCTTGTTCACAATCTTGTTCAATCATAATCACTCTCTCTAGCTTGTTTTATATATCATGTTTTAACGAGTTTTATTCGTACTTGCATATCATTCACGTACTTGCCTAGTCCTAAATTGCTAATCACTTATATCATTGCCCGCACATTGAGATATAAATCCTACTGGGCTAGTTTGCTCATTCCCTACTTTTACCCCATCTAGGTGACTATGAATTCAAGAGGAAGAACAAGTCGAGGATGGGAATGCGTCCGAGTGATGAGCGTTCCAACTATGATCTAGTTATAGTAATTCGCTTTGAGAGTTAGAACATGTAGTAGGAAGTGAGAAGTATCATGTACTTTTGTTTTATTGAGTCTTAGTCCTATAATAGTTTCCACTTTGAATACAATAAGTTGAGATTTGAATACAATTTATATTGAGTTCAACATATGGGCCCTATTATGATGTTGTGTTGATACACATTTAGTGCGTGCTAGCTAGAGGCTTATTTGCCGACTGTCCACGTCTCGAATTATCGACTCGAATTAATTAATAATATCCGCTGCGAAATTCTCGGGACGTGACACACACGACAATTGAAAATCAAAAGGAAGGCAGACTCACAGGATACTCCATCTCGAGGCCACCACAAGCCACAAACACACCACTCGGGGAAGGGGAGCATGGAGAAGCTATCTAAACTAACTAAAAGCATGAGGACTCCCAATCCATCCAGATCGAGATGAGCACAAGTAATCCCTACCTTAAAAAAGAAACGACCCGTTGGGGCCCTTAATGTCGAATTGGCCACCTCCTCCTCGCTCCACGCAAGCTCGCTGACGCTGGGGACACGAACACGACCCTCCTCCTCGCCTGAAACCCACAAGAGAAGAGAGGGAGGTGGCACTTCCGCCAGAGGGGAGGAGAAGAAAAGAGAGAAGGGTTGCCGGCCAAGGCCTTAAGCTTCCGGCACCCAAGTCACGACGGGGCGATGTGTCGTGTTAAGAACCTTAATGCGATGGGTCAATGACAATGACACCAACACGTCCTGCAGGGATGCCGTGACAAGCTGACAAGTCGTACTGACACACCTACCACCCTGACAATATCAGACGACCAAAGCCACAGAAGACTGTCGCGACCCGTTGATCGAGCGCGACAAGAACGTGACAGGAAAGTCGAGCGTGACAAGGATGATTGTCGCGTCGGACACCCCCGACGCGACACTAACGCGTCACCCAGATCGGACGCATTAGGAGCCAATCATCCAAGATGCCAGATCGGAAAGCCGAGAAGCCGGGATATTACAAGTGTGGGCCAAAGTTTAAAAACACCCACAAATCTTGTCCAACTCACTAGACCTAGCCCCACCCAATTGACAACTTTGTTTAAGATAGTCTTAAACCAAATATATCACTTGGAGAGTACTCTAGTACCATCAATTCAAAGCTCAATTTATCAAGAGATATGTTTAGTGCACACCAAAATGTGCATAGGTGTGACACATCCAAGAGTTTGCCACCTCAACTTTGGGATATAATATCTTCTCCATTTATACTTTTTTAAATTCAAAGAGTGAGGTGACACACCCTATTGGGTGTGCCCACAAGTAATTTTCTTTTGTCAGATAGATTGCTGGAATATAAAATGTTGACCATGTAACCATGTGTTTAAGCTCATGCATACATTTCTAAACTAATGAATTGCATGTTATCTTTTATGCAAGTTAAACTCTCATAATATTATTTTTGGAATGAGAAGGATTTGTTGCACTTGCACATGACATAGTAACTCGCGTGATGTCACATTGAGTGTCATGCAGGCTGATGGGTAATGATAGTCAACACGATTGGCGGGGAGGTGACGAGTAGCAGTGGATGACTACTCCTAATTCAAGTTATTATTTTAAGCCTAAAATCACTATTTATATGTCCAAATAATTATTAAAATTTCATCAATCTTTTTGAAACTCTAAAGAAAGTATTATGAGTCTAAAATTTATTACTATAAAATTTTATCCATAATTTTTAAACCTTAAAAGTTACATTTTTAGTCTTAGATAGTATTATGAGCCTATTTACTACTAAAAATCTAGTCAATATTTTTAAATCTTAGGGTAATATTTGAAGTCTAAATCTTGTATTTCTAAATCCATTGCAACTTGTCCATCTTCGCCACCCACCATCGACCGCCACTGCTACCCTTTTCCACTACCTATATGTTGTCTATTCTCTCTACTAACTCACATGATCTCTAAAGGAGTGTCACATGAGCTATTATATCACTGAAGAGATGCGGAATTCCCTAAATGGTAATCTAGAAGGGGGGTTGAATAGATTACGGACAATTTAAAAGCTTAACGCCCTCTTTTTGCAATAGCACAGACAATTAAAGTGTTAGCAATGATCAGACTATGTGTGGATGTGTGTGAGTGATTGATAGATGGATAAGCAAGTACTCAAACGTGTATAAATGTCGTGCCTACCAAACATCTAACGCAAATTCGTGCAAACCACGAGACACGTAGATTTTACGTGGTTCGGAGTACACAACTCGTGTATCCTACATCCACGGGCCACACACACACGCAGAATCACCTGCTTATGAGCTAGTTCACGAACTACAACTCACACACGTGTTTATCTGATGTGAACCCACGATCAGATTAACCACACACACGTGTATCAAGCACAACAACCGCTTGAAACACCACACACACACACAAGTATGGAATAGAAAGAACAGGGAAGGGTTTGAGAGTTGAAGAACAAATCCAATTAGCAAACTCTTCCTCTGAACGTCCTCCTGGAGTCCAAGCTTCGACTTTGAGATCAGATATTGATGTAGATGCTTGAATCCAAGACGTCCGACTTCACCTTCCGCTGCAAAAGTCTTCCGTTCTTGGTTCTGGGCGGTAGGTTGAAGCAGAGCAGCAGAACAAGGCTTCTTGTGAGAACTCTTTAGGGTTTTTGCTTGGAGGCTGCTTGTGTACGAGATTTGTTGCAAAAGGTTGCTTATATATGAGTGTTAACATATGGAGAGTCGTACTCCATAGAAACACTAAGTTTGGCAACTTGCAAAACTTCCCGTAATTTGTTTTCGGTTTGTCTGTCGACAGGTCTTGCACCTGCTGTCGACAGGCGCAGATAACTTGTGAAGAACCAGAAGGCTGAAGGCTCTGACTGTGTGCATCTGTCGACAGGTGGTCTGTTGCTGTCGACAGGCAGGCCTTCCAGAGCTTTTGATCTTCGGACTGGTTGCATCTGTCGACAGGGCACTCCTGCTGTCGACAGGCAATGCCTTGGCAGAACTGGTTGCTTTCTGACTGATTGTATCTGTCGACAGGTCCTTGCTTGCTGTCGACAGGTACCTTGTCTTTTGACTTTTTCTTGATCTTTCAAGCTTGTTTTTGGCACATGTCTTGCATGGTATATCTCCTACAAAAGTAAACATAATTAGTGAGATATTATGAGCATAAAATCAAGCATTGTACCAAGTTGTTATGACAAGTTATTGTTTGAAGATCTCATGCATTTAAAACTCAATTCACATTGTTTATCACTTGTTTGCATTGTACATCATTGCACACATGTTCATCAATGTTCATCATCAAAAACATGTTGTATTGATTATTAGAATGTGAGCTCAATCTTCTCAACATGAAACCCAACATTCTCCCCCTTTTTGATGATGACAAAATTAATCAATTAATGCACAATTGAGTTTTTCTCCCCCTTTTGACAACATCCAAAAGCACACCATAGACACACGTAGAATGCACAAAGCAAAGATTTTCATTGATTTTCATGAGTGCATACACATGACATTGGGTGCTAATAAGAAGTAAAGGGAAAGTCATGGCATGATGACCATAGAAAAAGCAAAAGTACATTAAACATGACATGAATAAAATGAAAGTTAGACTACAGGACTAGACCCAATCCTAGACAACTAAGCTATCTAAGCATCTTCATCAGCGGGCTGTGAAGGAGCCAGTTGATCAGCATGACGCTCAGGAGCAACGTGGTCCAGACGTGAATCTAGAGCTGCAATGCTAGATTCCATAGTATCCAATCTTGCATTGAGGCTTTCAAAACCAGTGGTCATCTGAAGTTGCAACTGAGCTAGCAGTTGACGGATGGACGGCTCAGTAGCACCAACAGTGACATCTCCCGGAGCATCAAACGACTCAGTGTGGGAGTCATCTTCATCTTCAGCATCTTCCTCAGCTTCATCTTGATCTTCATTTACCTCTTCAACACCAACACCAATCTCTTCAGCTACAGCTGCTCCCTTGCCCTTGAGATCTCTTGAAACTATCCCATCAACTAGCTTGTAGCCCATCCTCTGAGCTGCGGTGAGGTCATAGGAGCTACGGGAAGAAAGATCCGTCATCTCCTCCTGTGGGATGTGGATGCCAATAAAGAGGAATAGAGATGTGAGTTGGCATGCATAGGGCATTGATCTCTTTGAACTTCGAACACACTGGCGAAAGATAGAGATCATGAGGAGTGGAAGGTTGATGAGTTCAGTTTGGAGGAATGGTGAAGCAGAGACTTGTGAAGGGAGGTCACAAGTTCACGGCTTCCATCCTTTGGAACAATTAGTGTGGTGAAGATGTGGTGGATTAGGCGATGAAGTGGAGGGAAAGAGTTGGCATTTAAATGCTTACGACTGGTGGGGTCGTAGGGCTGCCGAACGACGAGAGTGTGGAACTCCTCGGGAGTTGGATGAAAGGTTTTGATGTCAACTCCTGTATTGGGGATTTGAAGGGCAGTGGATAAAGGTTTGGAGTTACAAAGAAGGGAGTGTCTTTGACTTTGGTGATGAGCTTGCCATCTTTGGACAATCGAAGGTTGTATAGAAATCCGTCACAGCGGTGGGAGAGTACCGCTTGTGATCGTAACAGAAGGGTGCCAACCCTGGACATCAAAAAGAGGCAGAAGGCCGGGAAACATGTCCTCCAAAGAGATGAAGTCGACGTAGCAGGGCTGCGCGACTTTGGTGAAGATGCCATGGACGTTGAGGAGTTGGAGATTTGGCGGGATCACGAGCTCCGGCAAGCGATCCTCCCGTGCTTCGTGCGACGCTCAGTGGTCGCCCTGGAGCCCTGGCCTGGTTCGGGAGATCTTGCACGGCGACGAGATGCCATCTTCTTCGCCGTTGGAGCCATGAGATGATGATCCTCGTGTAGGAGGAGAGGGTGGAGGAAGAAGAGACACGGACAGAGAGAATCCGCAAGGGAGGCGGATCTCTGCCTGCGCCCTGGAGAGGAAGGGTTTTTGGGTGGAAGGAGGAAAAGGTTTTTGGAAGGAGGTAGAAGGGGAAAGGGGTGTGGAATCCTTTTTAAAGAGTTTAGAAGGATTTGAAAGGTTGGTCCACAAAAACCCGTTTAAACCCTTGCCCTTTGGGCTTCCGTTTGGGTCTGGCCGTCTGCTGTCGACAGGGCCCTTGGTGCCTGTCGACAGGCACATTCAGAAAATGGCCAATTTTGTGATTTTTGGTGATTTTTTGAACTGAAGCTCTGAGCAATGTCTTCCAGTGTTAGATGAAGGTATAAGAGGTGAATCATGTATGTTAACCTACCATATACAAGGATATAATAAACCATATCATTTCCTCAATGGTTTTAACATAATACCCAAGGAATTTAAGGTTAAAGCATTAAAAACACACGTAAATAAAGAACAACACACTCACCTCTTCGTTGTATAAATGCAATGTAAGACAACACAATCCCCATTTTGTTGATAGGCAAATGATGCATGAAATGATATCTATATGTGAAGACAATCACAAGACCAATGACTTGGAATTATGACTCAGTGGAGGCTTCACACTATTTCTTTTGTGTAATTTAGAAAAACAATGGGAGGAATGGTACTTAAGAAGACGTCACACCTTTTGACGTGAGGATAACATTACAAGTGCCCATACCCCCAGTTACTCAGTGGAAGTTTCTATCATACCGTTGTACAGAGATGATGAGTTAGCCTTTTGACGCGAGGGCAGACATTTGTGATGCCCATCACCCCGTTACTCAGCATAACCCAACATTGCTCTATATTCATCCCAATGTAAAGTTGATTTTCATTATTATATTATTTTTTTTTTTTCTGTGAAAGATTTTTCAGAAATAGGTAGCTGTTCTCCAAGTATTGTTGTAAAAGCCAATATCAAGTAGGTGATATGATTACCTATCAATATTAGACATGCACTTTCATGACCAAAAGGCTTATCAAGTAAATTGAGACTATGTTTGCCCACAAAGAATTAATGTAGAGAGTGAGGTGGATATCCTTTAGAGTTATGAAATGTTTCCTAAATGATAGAACCTAAATCCAAACATGAATAGTATGTGAAAATCATAGTGGATAAAGAATAGCTTAAATATCATTTGTATATAGTGTGGTCAAACATGCATTAACACCTTATAGACACCTTTATGTTAATCATGAAGTTGCTCACTGAATGGGTGAAGAAATAAGCATGAAGTTCCAAAATTCAGTGTGTCTGTCGACAGGGAGAAAGGGCCTGTCGACAGGAGCACACAGACAGAAGTTGGAGATTTCGGGGAGGCAAAAACTGTGTGCATCTGTCGACAGCAGTAGAGGGCCTGTCGACAGATGTACACAGACAGAAGATTGAGAGTTCTGTCTGGGCTGAGCTGTCGACAGGGCCCATGTAGCCTGTCGACAGGGACATGTTCAAAGCAGTTTTAAGGGTAGAATGAAGGTCTGAAATGATTAATGGTTGTGAGGGAGTTGAGATGGACAAAGTTGAATGATTTCCTTCACATTTGCTTTCATCTAACCCTTACTTGCTCCCCCATAATGTGTGCCATTTGATACAAAAGGACTCAAGTTCATGAAGACAAATATGCACACAAAGACCAAGCAATTAAGAACACCAAGCATGTAGAAAGACAAACCAACAAGTGTTTTCAAAATTTTAAAGAGAGTTTTGAATAGGCAAAATTATAAAGAAACTAATTCCAAATGTAGAGTACATGTCCCTTTTATGTCACATGACTATGGATACTTGGCGGAGAATTTTCTCACGCATAATGAGAGTTTCCAAACAAGCATGACTTGTTCTTCCACACATCACCATTTGATATACCTCACAGTTAGTGCACACAAGGGACATATGCTTAACATTTGTGTTAAGTTTCATTGCAATTTGCACAACCCCAACTCTCTTCGCAATGTGGTGAATCTATCTTCAGCTAGAGGTTTGGTAAAGATATCAGCCAACTGTTTCTCTGTGGGTATGAAACTGATTTCCAATGATCTATTGGCTACTCATCTCTCAAGAAATGATGACGAATTTCTATGTGTTTCGTCCTGGAATGTTGAATGGGATTCTTTGATAGATTGATTGCACTAGTGTTGTCACATAGGATAGGTGTGCATCCAATATCGATGTTATAGTCACACAACTGACTTTTTATCCACAACACTTGTGTTGCACAACTCCCTGCAGCAATATTCTGCCTCTGCAGTAGAGAGTGCAACCGAGTGTTGCTTCTTGGATGCCCACGAAACCATGCAACCACCAAGCATTTGGCAATAGCCACTAGTGCTTTTCTGTCAATTTTACAACCAGCGTAGTCTGCATCAGAATAAGAAATCAATTCAAAACTACTACCAGCTGGATACCAAAGACCCAAGGCATGCGTACCTGAGAGATATCTGAAGATTCTCTTGACTGCAATTAAATGGCTTTCCTTTGGACTAGATTGGTATCTAGCACAAAGGCAAACACTGAATTGTATGTCCGGTCTACTTGCAGTAAGATAAAGGAGTGAGCCAATCATACCTCGAAATTGTTTGGCATCTACCGTTTACCTTTCTCATCACTTTCTAGCTTAATGCTTGTGCTCATTGGTGTTGAAGCGGGCTTGGCTTGTTCGAACTGAACCTTTTGAGCAGTTCTTTTACATATTTCTCTTGGTTTATAAAGAATCCATCTTCAAGCTGCTTGACCTGCAACCAAGAAAAATTGAAGCTCCCCCATTAAGCTCATCTCAAATTCACTGTGCATGTGTTGTGAAAATTCTTCACACAGTGTGGGATTAGTGGAACCAAAGATAATATCGTCCACATAAACTTGAACAACAATTATGTGATTGCGAACTTTCTTTGTAAAGAGAGTTTGGTCCACCTTACCTCTTGAGTAGTTTTTGCTTACCAGATAGGTACTCAGCCTGTCGTACCAAGCTCGGGGTGCCTGTTTCAACCATAGAGAGCTTTGTGCAATTTAAATACATGGTTTGGTTTATCATGGTCCTCAAAGCCAGGTGGTTGAGAGACATAGACTTCCTCTTTTATGTAGCCATTCAAGAAAGCAGTTTTGACATCCATTTGAAATAATTTGAACTTGTTTGAACATGCATATGCTAACAAGATCCTAACTGCTTCTAGTCTAGCTACAGGTGCAAAGGATTCTTCAAAGTCTATACCAAATTCCTGATTGTATCCTTTTGCAACTAGTCTAGCCTTGTTTCTAACCACCTTACCCTCTTCATTTAGTTTATTCCTAAAGACCCATCTCGTCCCTATGACAGAAATTTCAGGGGTTCTAGGAACTAAACTCCAGACATTATTTCTTTGAAACTGCCCAAGCTCCTCATGCATGGCATCAATCCAAGAATTTTCTTTTAGTGCTTCTTCAACAGTTTTGGGTTCCACTTGAGATACAAAGGCTAAATGATCCTGTTCAACTATTTGATTTACCTGAGACCTAGTTTGAACTGAATCATTTATGTTACCTATGACATTCTCAAGTGGATGAGCTTTAGAGTACCTCACATTAGTGATTGTTGAAGGCCCGGGTTGATCTTGCAATTGAGGAGGATGTTCTGGAGGAGGGGTGGCTGGAGGACTTTCATCTTGAGGTTGTTCTTCTTGTTGTGGATCTTCAGCAGGAACTTCATCATGATTTCTGATCAAACAACCGTCATCTTCATCATCGTACCTGCGAAGAAATCCACTCTTTCCTTTTGAAACTTCTTGAGTTTTTCCTTTTTCTTTTCTTTGAAGTTCCTCAAGTGTTGTCCCTTCCATGTCATCAAACCTGTAGGAATTTACAATGTTAGGCTTGATTTGAGATTCATCAAAAATGACATGTGGAGTTTCTTCCACAGTTCTAGTTTTCAGATTGAACACCCTATATGCTCTAGAATGTTCAGAGTATCCAAGAAAAATACCTTGATCGCTTTTGGCTTCAAACTTGTCCAAGTCATTTTTATCATTGTTATGTATAAACACCTTTGAACCAAAAACTTTAAAGTACCCAATGGTGGTTTCTTACCTTTCAGAAGTTCGTAAGGAGTTTTCTTGAATACGGGTCTTACCATGGCTCGGTTAAGGATGTAGCAAGATGTGTTTACCGCTTCTGCCCAAAAGTTCGTGCTAATTGATTCTCGACCAGAAGCGTACGAGCCATCTCCACCAAGGTTCTACTTCCTCTCCACAACTCCATTTTGCTCGGGAGTTCTCGGGGAGGAAAACAGGTGGTCTATACCTTGGTTCCTGCAAAATTCAGAAGGAATATTGTCAAATTCTCCCCCGTGATCAGTGCGGATGGAGCAGATTTTATTGACATTCCCATGCTCAATTTTGTTGAAGAATTCTTCAAAAACATTTAATGCTTCATTCTTGTGAGCCAGGAATTTTACCCAAGTGAACCTAGAGAAGTCATCCACAATGACAAAACCATAACGCTTGCCATTGAGACTGAGTGTTCTCGTAGGTCCAAATAGGTCCATGTGCAAGAGTTCATAAGCTTTGGAAGTACTTACCGGTGCCTTTGATTTGAAGGATTTCCGGGTTTGTTTTCCCTGTGCACATGCATCACAAAAATTTTCATTCTTGTTAAAGGAGATTTCAGGAAGACCACTTACCAACTTAAGCCTCATGATCTTGTGCAATACATTGTAACTAGCATGACCGAGCCTACGATGCCACAATGTAAGCTCGTCCTGTTTGTTTGCTACAAGACACAAATTGTTATTTTCTGGATCATCTAAGTCAACCATGTAGATGTTATTCATTCTTTTTCCAGAAAATTTTAGGCTTCCTGTTCCTTATCAAGAATTTGACATGAATTGGATTCAAAGACAATTTTATGACCTTTATCACACAATTGACTTATGCTAAGCAAATTGTGATGAAGGCCATCAACTAGTAGCACATTGTCTATAGAGTTAGAGGCAAACTTACCAACTTTACCTGAGCCGATGATCTGGCCTTTGTTGTTACCTCCAAAGATCACTTGACCTCCGTCTTTTTCCACGAGCAAACTGAATTTAGCTTTGTCGCCCGTCATATGCCTCGAGCAGCCACTGTCCAGGTACCATTTGTTTTGATTGTGGGCTGCTAGGCATTCCTGCACATGTGGATCAGACGAGTTTTGGTACCCAAATTACTTTGGGTCCCATTGTATCATTCATGCCAAATAACAAATGCTTAGGAATCCAAACTTGTTTGATTTTCATTTGATTTGGGTATTCCAGCATTGTTTTTCAGTGTGCCCAACCTTTTTACATATGTTGCATGATGGTGGTTTTTGAACAACATTGAGCTTTACCTTTGTGGAGCATGCATTGGCATTTTTCCTTTTTGTTGCCTTGTAAATTTAGCTTTAGGAGTTTGTTGTTTGTCCTGTCTTGAGCTTGTTGCAAATTCCTTAGATTGGCCAGGAACAAACTTGACCATTTTAGATTCTTGTTTCTTTCCCTTGGAAGGATTTTTCCTATTCTTTGAAGGGGTTCGTTTGCTTGAACTTGGGCTGGTATCAATGAAGTTTGTTAACAGATTTTTGCCAATTTCCTTTGGCTTTGTTTTTGAAACCCAATCCCATGTCTAGCAACATAAACATTTGAACCTAAAATAGCATCCAGATTTTGCTTACTTTTGACAAAACTAGATAAATCTTTTGACTTACCTTTTAAGTCATTTTCAGCTTTTTCCAATTTCTCCTTTAGCTTTTCATGCTCACTATTAAGGCTTTCAAGAGAGTTCATTAAATCATCTCTTTCCTTTTGAACTTCTTGAAATTTAAGTTTCATGCTGTCCAATTCATCACTGTGTGTTTGTTCATCAAGTTTCATCATTTCAATTACCTTATTCAAGGATTCAATTTCATCATGGTTGTTTGACTCATGAACAAGGGAATTGAATTTTTTCTTGAGTGCTTTATTTTCAGACTTGAATTCACAGTATTTTTCAAATAGAACAGTGTAAGCTTCTTCCCATTGAATAATAGAGTATGTTTCAAAGGAAGAATTTACCTCATTCGAGTCATCACTTCTCGCCATGAGACAGTGGACTTCATCATCTCCGGAGGTAGCTTGGCTGTTCTGATCGTCATCCTCATCACTCCAAGTGGCCACCATTGCCTTGGCCTTCTTGAAGGTGAATTTGTCCTTCTTAAGCTTCTTTTTGAGCTCGGGGCATTCTCCTCTCATATGCCCTTGCTTCTTGCACTCATAGCAAACAATTTCAGACTTTTTGTTAGAATCAAACTTGTTAGAAAAGTCTTTCTTTTGGAAAGGTTTAGAGTTACCTGTACCTCTCCTCTTGAACTTCAGAAATTTCTTGAATTGTCTAGTGAGCATAGCCATTTCATCATTGTCACTCTCACTAGACGATTCACTGACTTCACTTTCCTGAATTAATTCCTTTTTGGAAACTGAAGAAGTCCTCCTGGAAGCCTTCAAGGCAAGTGGCTTCCTAGGATTTTCTTCAGTTTCTTTTCTTTTAACATTCAACTCATAAGTCATCAAGGAGCCAATTAATTCATCCACTTTCATTTTTAGAGGTCTTTGGAATCTTCAATGACAGTGGCTTTGGTGTTCCAAGAGGATGGAAGAGACCGAAGTATCTTCCTCACCAAGTCACTCTCCGAGTATTCCTTTTTGAGACCTTTCAATCCATTTATGATTATCATGAATCTAGCAAACATGTCTGAAGGTTTTTCATCATTATTCATTTTGAACATTTCATATTCTGAAACCAGCATGCTTACCTTTGATTCTCTTACCTCGGACGTACCTTCATAGATGAGCTCAAGCTTGTCCCACATCTCCTTAGCTGAGGTGCATGTGGAGACTCTTGAGTACTCCTTCGGATGGACCGCACACTGCATCATATTGAGGGCGCTCCAGTTGAGTGTCCCCTTGGCGATCTGGTCCTTGGTCCAGGTATCCTCGTCCTGAGGCAGTTCGTATGCCCTTTTTGACTATTTTCCATAGTTCGAAATTTTGTGCGCGGAGAAAAACCTGCATCCGATTTTTCCAATATGGATAGTCAGTGCCATCAAAGAAGGGTGGCCTGGTCACTGAGTGTCCCTCGGCCATATACCCCTTGTTAGATTCCATTTGACCGTGAATCTCCTGATCGTAAGATCAACCAGATAAAGCAGTAAATCGGAGAAACTCGGCTCTGATACCAATTGAAGAGATGCAATTCCCTAAATGGTAATCTAGAAGGGGGGTTGAATAGATTACGGACAATTTAAAAGCTTAACGCCCTCTTTTTGCAATAGCACACAATTAAAGTGTTAGCAATGATCAGACTATGTGTGGATGTGTGTGAGTGATTGATAGATGGATAAGCAAGTACTCAAACGTGTATAAATGTGTCGTGCCTACCAAACATCTAACGCAAATTCGTGCAAACCACGAGACACGTAGATTTTACGTGGTTCGGAGTACACAACTCGTGTATCCTACATCCACGGGCCACACACACACGCAGAATCACCTGCTTATGAGCTAGTTCACGAACTACAACTCACACACGTGTTTATCTGATGTGAACCCACGATCAGATTAACACACCACACGTGTATCAAGCACAACAACCGCTTGAAACACCACACACACACACAAGTATGGAATAGAAAGAACAGGGAAGGGTTTGAGAGTTGAAGAACAAATCCAATAAGCAAACTCTTCCTCTGAACGTCCTCCTGGAGTCCAAGCTTCGACTTTGAGATCAGATATTGATGTAGATGCTTGAATCCAAGACGTCCGACTTCACCTTCCGCTGCAAAAGTCTTCCGTTCTTGGTTCTGGGCGGTAGGTTGAAGCAGAGCAGCAGAACAAGGCTTCTTGTGAGAACTCTTTAGGGTTTTTGCTTGGAGGCTGCTTGTGTACGAGATTTGTTGCAAAAGGTTGCTTATATATGAGTTTAACATATGGAGAGTCGTACTCCATAGAAACACTAAGTTTGGCAACTTGCAAAACTTCCCGTAATTTGTTTTCGTTTGTCTGTCGACAGGTCTTGCACCTGCTGTCGACAGGCAATACTTGTGAAGAACCAGAAGGCTGAAGGCTCTGTCTGTGTGCATCTGTCGACAGGTGGTCTGCTGCTGTCGACAGGCGCAGGCCTTCCAGAGCTTTTGATCTTCGGACTGGTTGCATCTGTCGACAGGGCACTCCTGCTGTCGACAGGCAATGCCTTGGCAGAACTGGTTGCTTTCTGACTGATTGTATCTGTCGACAGGTCCTTGCTTGCTGTCGACAGGTACCTTGTCTTTTGACTTTTTCTTGATCTTTCAAGCTTGTTTTTGGCACATGTCTTGCATGGTATATCTCCTACAAAAGTAAACATAATTAGTGAGATATTATGAGCATAAAATCAAGCATTGTACCAAGTTGTTATGGCAAGTTATTGTTTGAAGATCTCATGCATTTAAAACTCAATTCACATTGTTTATCACTTGTTTGCATTGTACATCATTGCACATCAATGTTCATCAATGTCATCATCAAAACATGTTGTATTGATTAATTAGAATGTGAGCTCAATCTTCTCAACATGAGAACCCAACACTCACTACATAAATGTAGCCAATGTCTTGGACAAGTATTTAGTATTCTCTTTGGTAATCTAAGTTCAAAGTCATGCCACCTCTTAAAAGTTATGTGACTTGTAAGAAAAGATATTTGTTTTCAAGTTTGTTTGAATTTGTTTTGTGCTCCAACATCCATGGCTTCAAACATATCTGCTTCTTTATAAACCAACTTTTAGTTCCAAATATAGGCATAGGCCTACCTAGACTTTTTCATTCCACAACAATGGCATAGGGAACTAGAGATTAATTCAACAAGATTTTTTTTTGACATACCTAATCAAATTTTTGGATAAAAGTCTACGGTGAGAGTTGATATTGTCATCTCACAATTTTACTAAAGTTCTATACGATGGATATAAAATTTTAAATTATTGTTTTAAATCTAATTTAAAAAAGTATGAAAAGACCAAAAGTGAATGAAGACCAACAATTTTTCTAGCCACTTAGTACCTTACTAGGTCAGGAACGCGCTATGCGCATGTTTCAACTATGGATTTGAATGTGTTTTCAATATTTCATAATATTTATCTTATTTTAAGAATATTCTATGTAAGAATAATAATAATAGCTATCGCTTTAAGGAATGGTTGGAAAAAGCTTCCAATAGATTACTGTCTAAAGTCTTCAATCGATTGTTGAAGGGTCTTCAATCGATTGTTGAAGGGAAGAAAGTCCAATCGATTGCTGAAAAAGTTTCCCAATCGATCGATGTTCAAAATTCCAATCAATTGGTGACTAAGGCCCAATCGATGGTGACTAATGGAAACTGATAGTGTCTATTGTTCAATTGATTGTTTTTAAGCCCAATCGATTGGTGATGTTGCCGATTGATTGGTGAGTATTGCATATCGATTGGTGTTTTAATGCTAATCGATTGGTGAGTATTGTTCAATCGATTGGTGTTTTAAGCCCAATCGATTGGTGAGTATTGTTCATTCGATTGGTTTTTTAAGCCCAATTGATTGGTGTGTGTTGCCTATCGATTGGTGTTTTAATGCCATCGATTGGTGAGTATGGTCATATAGATTGGTGTGTAATGCCCCAATCGATTGGTGTTTAAGCCTCAATCAATTGTTGTTATGATCCAATCGATTGATTAAGATCCTATCGATTGGTGTGTGAGTGGATTCCGATTGGTGATCAAATATTCTGATTGAGGGAATACTTACCCTCTTTGTTTTGATTGGTTGTCTGTTATGACTCCATTAGTGATTCTAGTTTCCTAATCAAATAGTAACCGTGATTTCTTCGTGGATTGAGCTGAATTTTCTTATGGATTAAGTTGGGAAAGTCCACATGGGGTTGGGATCTTGTTTCCCTTCTTGAACATGACTCAAAGCCAAATATATGGCTTGGTTTCGTGTGGAAGGCACTTTTGGCCTGTGTTTGGAGAGACCTTTGCGAGGGAGCTTTAAGAGCTTATTCATAGAAGTCTTCCCCAACCTGGACCAGCGTGGAGATGTGCTTCTGGACCATAGGAAGGCTTGTTCATGCTGCCACCATCCAAGAGGTGTGAAGGTCGCATCAAGTTGGGAGAACTGTCTCTTTGGCTTGGCCAAGAGGACTTCTTCAACCTAATTCGATCTTCATACATTCATGTGCCTATGAAGTAGAGTTTTCTAGTTTTGGTCAATTTTGTCTCAAGTCATGGATCCCAAAACTTATGTTTTCTTTTGGGTTTCGGTCTGCAATTCTCTTTAGCAGACAAGAACTGGACAACAAATCCTTGGCTGCCAAGTTCTTCTATTGGTGGCAATTGATGCTTTTGACATGTTCATGTAATGTGGTTTTCATGGGTTTTGCATGATAGTGGCACTTAGACTTCTTTCAGATGTGGCAAGTTTTGTAAACGGTTCATGAAGCCCTTTTGTTTTCTGTTTATATTTAGCAATTTCAATAAATACATGTAAGTTAAATTCCGTCAGCAAGTATTGTCATGGTAGGATGTGTTATGTGTGAAGTTAGGCTTATGTGTTCATGTTATTAGAATTGTGGATTTGAAGTTTCCTGTCAGTCCTATTTTTAAGAGATTGTACAATGAAACCAAGAAATCTGTTTAAATTTGGAAAAAAATAGTTTTGTTATTCTGAAAATTATGAAAAATTAGATGTATCATTATCTCCTACTTGTGACTTGTGATAAAGTTTGAACATGATCTGACTTCGAATGCTATTGTTTTGAACATATGAAGTGTTAATGACCTTATTAATCATGTTTAGATTAAGGTTTAAATTGCATGTTTTAGTACCATGATTAGATTCTGTTCATCGTGTTTCATGTGGATGACATTATTTTGAGAATATCTCTCTCCTTATACAATTTATTTACAAAATTTGACTATCCCAATCCACTAAACATGTACATATTACCCCTCCAACTATGACGCAATATAGAATAATGTCTTCTCCCTCTTTCATCTTGGACAACAATAGTCAATCCTTGTCACATTCTAATTTTTGATGCTCCTCTTCATTTAGCATCTTTTTAATTTTATCCCTTTTCTGTTGGTTAAAAGTAAGTCTGTAACACCCCAAAATTTATACCAAATAATAATATGATATCAAAAATTTAAAAAAATTGATTTCATAAAAGACATAATACTTGCTTTAAATCTGATTATCTTTACTTTCAAGATATTTCCACATTATTAAAGTAACTTGATACTATCTTCAGATGTGCGCACTCCGATAGGGCACCACCAGAATTTGGTAACAAATTAAAATTTACACCACCATAATTCAAAAAAAATGTACTTATTTTAAAGACATAAATATCATAATTATTGACTCACAGATATCGAGATTAAGTCGACCCAATACTTTTGGGGGTAAATTTTACTTGACGAAAAATTAATTAAAAAAATTAAACTAAAATCATCATAATTTGTATCACCTCTTAATTAGTTTATGTCTGAAATTTTGTCCTAATTGGACATTATTTAGGTACAAAAATAAAGGGCCAAAGGATCTGGATGAATTAAATCCTAATTATGAAACCAATTTTGAATATTTTTCTTACGTAGTCTTGGCTACGTAAGACACTTACCTCTCATGTAAATAGAGTGAACGTACCTTAATATGTGTTGAAGACTAAGTTACCACCATAGAACATGGCCAAGCAATAAAAAAGATGGATTTTGCAACGACACATGCATTGTTACGTGCTCATACACGTAACCTTGGAATCTATATAAATCTCCCTTGCTTATCCTTGCAAGAGTTCGATTGCTGTCCATCACTCCATGCTACTACTGCTATGCTGTTGTTGGTGCTGCAACTGCTGCTACGGTTGCTACTGCTGATGTTGCCATTGCTACTCTTGCTATTGCATCCTCTTACTTGGAATATAGTAGGATTTGCATTTCTTCTTTGGCTAGGTAGGTGCTTCCTATGAGTTCTCGATTCTATAGTCATAGGTTTCTTCCTATAAATTTTCTCCTTATTTACTATTTCCATATTGGTAGGATTTATCTCTCTTTCACTCCGATCAGACCTATTTCTTAGGTCACTTCACTGATAACCAGACCTCCATCTAGAATAATCGCTGCTACATTTTGCTTACCCGTTTGATCATCTATTGCAAAGTTCCTCCAGTTCCTAGAGAGAATCTTAGGAAGGATTTCTCTTTCTCTCTTTCCCTCCTTCAATTAGAGTCCTTGAGGTTGAGCCTCAACCTTTGTTAATACCTTTGACTTGTATTCAATAAGCTTTTAAGTATAGGATGCCTCTTCTTTCTCTTCCGTACTAAGATGAACCATACATTTTTTTCAATGTTTTCTTCAGATCACCCTCCGTAGTAGTTGGGTCAAGCTTGCTTCATCATCTCAACCATCAAGTCTTGTGTATGGGAATTTTTTTAGAACCTAAAACCATTGGTTGGTCTTTTCAATAGGAAGCAGTAAAACTCTGATAGTGTTGGAGGCACCCAACTCCTTCCAGCCGCTTTTTGACCACCCAGAAAAGAGGATAGAACCCAAAACCAAGTATCTGTCTACAGACAGACCCCATCTATCGACATGACATGTACTTCTATGCTGAAAAACTTATCCCAATCCCTTGTTACTATGTTTTAAACACAAGGCAACATCTTGAAACTAGAAACCTCGATTTGTTTCCTACACAATAAGAGAAATCCACTTAGATTAAGTTGTGCTACTAGATGTGGTCAATCATTATACAAAGAACGATTGTTGATCTACAGATTAAGGGCTAGATAAATTCTGAACCTTGAAACTAGGTTGATTATTCTATTTATTAACTACTTAGCAAGCCAATTTTGGTATAAACCAGATTTTTCTGCTACCTGAGTAGAAAGAGAAGGGTGTTGGTTTACTGATAGTAAGATTCTCACCGTTTCCTTCCCTCTCTCGTCTCGAATGCCACTTGATTATTGATCTTGTAGTCCATAGAAAACCCTCTTATTTCCCAAGTATCGTCTCCAATGTTAGTATAATCGGACCTTGATCCCCTATTTGTACCCATAACCAGAACCCAGAAATTTAGCAGCTGTCGACAACCACTAGTATCTGTTGGCAAACGACCACCATTTCTTCATCAGTCGAAGTTGATACACTCCTGAACTGTCCAAACAAATTATCTTTCCTATTTTTTTGATTCTAAACTACTATACCACTAGGATGAGTTATTTAACTGTTAACCAATCCATCTTTGGATCAATCTTGAACATCCTAAATTATTTTGATTCTTATGCCTTATGGATATCTTTAATCACTATCTCCTAGAAACCTACTTCTTGTGATAATGTTTTACTCCTGATGAGTGCCCAAGTATATGTATGTATTTTATCAGAAGTGGAAATGGGATGCCGTACTTTTGGGTCTTCAGACTCTTTTGGACCAATGCCTGTGCAAATGGGGCAGATTCAGTCCTGAAAGGAGCACCCGAATTCGTTTAATCTGGAAAGAGCAGTATGGATCAATAGGGTGTTTGGATGACACCACTATATTCTAAATGGTCAAAATTTCCATGAATTATGTTGTGACATGAATATTTATTTTCTTGTGGAATGGGTAGAGCATCTCTATATATGTATTGTAACGTCACGACTTTTCGGATTGTAGTTTAATGGGTTTAGTGGCCAGTGTATGGCCTAGTAGTGGTGTATTTGGTGGTTTGTACAGGTTGTGTGAGGTTGGGGCTGAAGATCTGAGCCTAACCAACCTCTGGTGTGCCTTTCATAAACACGACCAACACAAGCGCCACATTTTTGAAACGCGACCAACTTCCCCGTCGTGATTCAAACACTGCTCTCTTGGGTGCACGTCCGCATGCGCGCCGTGTGTCGCGTGCTAGGGCGTCGCATTTTAAATGCGACGGCGGGGTATTCCGCGATTTAAACGCGACGGCTAGGTACATCCCAATTTTCCTTGTTATTGTGTTTCGACCAACCTTGGCCAAACAGTGCAGGAAGCACTGTTAGGCCAAGGGAGAGGTTGCTGTGAAGATTTCTAGATGATTCTTCATTTGCGGCATGTGGATTGGCGCGTTACCGGCACGAGAGGTTGTTCAAAGTGCAGGAAACGCCAAGGCAACACCGTACTTCGCGTTCTTCGTGTTCCTTGTGTGGTAGGGGAATTATTCTCCGTTTTGAGTCAAATATTGAGAATGATATGTTTAATGCATGGGATGGGTTAAGTTGGGTAGCATGCAAGTATAGGCTTTTATTTGAATGCAAATATCCATGGTTTAGGGTTTTGCAGGGTGGTTGTATGGTTTTTAGAATGGGGTTTTGGGTGGGGTTTCTCAGCTGAAAAGGCGACGGAACCAGTCTTCACGTTTTGAACGTGATGACTTGTCTGGTCGCGATTCAGTCTTTAAGGCGACGGTTTTCCCCATCACGATTCGGCTTTCAATTGGCAACATCTATGTCTGTCACGTTTTAGAAGGCAACAACCCGTCCCCTGGCTTGTCTGCATGATGCTATGAGTTGCTTCCAGTTATGAGTCTATAAGTCTGTTAATTTAAGAGTTTGGATTGTAGCGGTGCATTGGCACGTGTTGTAATCGGAAATGCTGAGTTTGCATGGTTTGGGCATACATGGCAAGTCGGGTATGCGACGCCTTCTATGGTTACCTCTCAGTTGGGTACCTCAGGTTCTCTTTGAGTCAGGCACGTAGTGCTCGGGGTTTGTCTTGGTACAGTGTGAGTACCGACGAGGTTTGTGTCGTCTTCCTGGACACCCTCCTCCTTAGTTTGAGTTGTACGTCTGGCGGAGGGAAAGACGACAATGGGACAATGACTTGTGTGTGGTGGTTATTCTTGGTCGCTTGTAGTGTGCTCTTGGTTGGGAGACGGACACCAGTAGACGTACTAGTCCCTAGCTAGTCCTATTTCTAGTGCCTCACTTTAGGGAGCTCGGGCCGGAGTCCCTAAAGGTGCCAGGCATGGAGCTGCCTTCGTGACCCGTGTTTGGCGTTACCCTTCTTTAGCTCATACTACTAAGCATGGTTTGCTGTTTCTTTATGAAGTTGAATTCATATTGTTAGCATAGTTTAATTTATTTACTGCAGTTGTAGTTTCATGCTCAGGTCGTTGTGTTATTTAATTATATTGATGCTTTATTCCTGTTCTTACGT